>JANHZU010007549.1:259295-277599 GCA_032468055.1 Acrochordus granulatus | reverse complement strand
TTGCTTGTACAATAGCTTTCATGCCTAAAAGATCATCTGATGCTCAAAGGTGGGAGCACAGATCCCAGGTAATTACAGGTAATTGCTACAGGGAATAAAATAATTCTTTTTTGTTATCTTTTAAACAGAAATGTGCTCATAGTATCTGAACTCATAGAATACTGGGGGGGGGAAATACAGAGAAAGAAGAAGTCAGGTGATGTGCCCACCTGTAACTGCGATGGTTGCTCTAAGGAGTCCTTAAGGTTATCAGTGCAGCCCCTTCTCTATAGAAGGCAGTAACACAGCAATACTTCTTCAAACACAGTTACAGCCCAAACAGCGCACACAATGAATTGAATCTGTTTGCAGCACGGACACAAGGCACACAAGGCAGAAATACATGTGGGGGAAAAGTAGGAGGACTTCAAAAGGTTGTGTGATTTTTCTTGTTAATGGCTCTGCTGCAGCGGGCCTTAGTTACTGACTCTATATTTGCTTTGTAAGTCCATTAAGGGTCTGCGACATTCAGCATTACACAGAGATAGTTTAAAAACTAATTGTGCCAGTTTTCAAAGTCCTACCATTAAGACTACATAGGTACACTGCAAACAGCTTTTAAAAATATTTTCCATGTCTGCAAAGCATTTATTTGCTCCTTTTTATTTTCTTCCTTCAACAGCATCAAGCTCTTGTACAAAGAGAAAAATGAAGCTGTTTCAGCCAAACTCAGAGAAAACATTTCCACACAAGATTTTTGCATCACTCCACATTCAGCTCCATGCCAGTGTGATTTCAAGAGCATCATCTGTGTTAAGCCAATTTACTTCTGATGGGGATGATTTGAGGAGATAGTAAAATTGGTCTTTCCTTTGAAATTCTGGACAGCGTGTCATGGATCTGATTCATGAATGATGTGGAAGAACTTTTGTTTCACCCCCTCCTGGACTCTGTTCTTTAGGGTTTTCAGAAAAAAAGGCTTTTCTTCTCTTGCTCTTAATGATTCCTCAAACTTATTCAGATCCTCACTTTATACTTTATGCCATGTCCTACATACATACATATACATATCTTTATTACAGTCACCAACTAGATTGCAACAATTAACAAAATAAAACAGTTTATGACTTGAGCATTGGTGCAATCAAGATGTGACTGGTTTTATAAATGGTGCAACAAAATTTGGGTAGAGTTTTGTATTTGCTTATTTTTAAATTTATTGTTGGAGAACAAGTGTCCAAGGCAAGTTTCCTCCTTGAAAGGCTCAAGGAGGAAATTAGTCTGCAAAACAACCCTGTGAGGTGAGTTGGGCTGAGAGAGAATGACTGGCCAAAGATCACCTAGCTAGCTAGTTTTCATGGTAAAGTGGTAAATCACAGTCGCCTGGTGCCTTAATCACTATACCAAACTGGCTGTGATAATAACAGCTGCGAATGTCCTATTACTTCCATGTTGTTTTTGTCTCAACCCTGTCCCATATGTGATACAGCTTGAAATCACCCTTAACTGTTCCATTTTTTCAAGATCTGTTTTCTCTCTTCTCCCAGCACAGTTTTTGCTGTGGATTCAATCTGGCAAGTTGCACTGAAATTTGATCGCTAATATAGTAAAAGGTTGGGATATGCCTAGATTATTCTGACCATTTAAGGTGGCTGTAGGCACTCTACTTCTCCTGATGCATTTCCTTTGATTGCCACTTTGGATTGGGTAAAAGAGAGACCAGAACCCTGGCTTTTGCAAGGCATTTGCCCAAATTATCCCTCACCAGAACTTTCTGAAATTTATAAACTTTAATATTAATATTTAATAAAATTTATAAGGAGTGGGTTTAATGCCTATTTGAAAGAACATGAGATCTATTTTTAAACACAAGTTTACTTTTTTAAAAGAGCCCAAATCCTGTGCTGTTTAAAAGGTTCACTTAAACTGAAAAGCAGTCAAAAGGTAGCTGAATTCTGCCTATAATATGTTGCTAGTTCATTGCTACTGAGTGCATTATAGGATTTCTACTGTTTCTGCTAATAATTTGTTTGATGTGGCTATACTTTCCATTTTTATTATTTTCTGTTTATTTCTTATTTTATAAGTGTTGTGCAGAATTTGCACAACACTTGTGCTGGAGAATGCTCTAAGGGTCAATCTCATTCAATTGTAATTTCCATCTTTGGTGGCACCAAGGGACATTTTAATGACTGGTGTTATTATGCAGAGGCAAATAATAATTATGCACATCTAAAACTATGTATTTGTTATAGGCAACCTATTCTAGACAAGCCTGAGAAGCTTTTCAAAATTAAAAACAGCAATAAATACATTACTCTACCAATAAAACAGCATTCATTCATATCTAAAAGAGCAACTTGGCTTTTCAAAGAGTGCTTCTGGATACTGCCAATCACGTGGGCAGAACACAACTTCTTAATCACTTGCTCCCAGCTTTGCTATTCCGTGCCAGCAAGGATTGGATATGAAGCTTTCTTATTACTATTAGCTAGCTATCTACAGAACTTTAGTCTTTCCTAACTGTAAAGGTAGATATTTTATTGTTTTTATGGAAAAAGTGTGCTCCTCTCTTGCAAAATGTCTAGTGATAACCTGGTACACATCCTCCATTCCAAATTTTGTGACTGAAAAGAACAGTCCAATCAAGCTACATGATGGGCCTCAATCCTTCTTTGAGATGAATTTCAGATTGTCAAAAGAATCCCGTGGGAGAGAGAACTAGAGGATGTTTTTTAAGATTACTGGGAAAGCTAAGCAGGCCAGAATATTTTTTTAAAAGCGAAAGAGAAGAAAAGCTGGCTGTCCATGGGTTACATAATGGCACCCTTTCTATTTAGCCAGTGTTTCCATGGCTTCCCTGGGGAAGATTAATGTCCAACTCTGACAAAGCTGGAATCCATTCTATATATTGTGGCCCACTCCACAACTCCCATTATTTTCCTGCTTTTGACTTTAGAACTGCCCAACTGCCCTTGGCTGAATAGCATATTTTTGTCCATATGACTATTCTGAACCTGAACCATTTTCTCATTAGCATGAGACTGTAACAGACAAAAATTTGTCAACATTTGCTCACAGGCAACCCATCTGCAATGATCATCAACTGATTAAAACTGTTGAAACAGAAACATTTGCAGCGCTTGGGGTTTTCCCTCTCATAGTTTCATAGAAGAACAAAAAAATTTGTATACTTCTTGAAGAAAGAAAGAAAAATCCTTGTTACAAACAGACTTTGTAGCTGTTGATTTCCATGATCCATTTAGCTGTCTTGGCTTAGAAATAACCTCCTTTTCTCTGTAGCACAATATATTTTGATAAGTTTTAATTATTCTTAGTATTGACTAAGAGTTTCCTGGAATTTCAGTTTGCAATGTGACAAATACACACACCACACATACACTACACACAAGCTATTAATTGAAAGTGCTGTGCAGGTCACAAAGCCTCATTTTGTGAAGGAACTTTTTCACAATATATTAACAGTATCACTGAAGCATCTGCAAAAAACAGCCTCAAGAGTCAAGTTCATAAAGTTTTATCCCTGTCTAAAACTAACTATGTCCTTGCATGTTCTCCTTGTCTTATGGTACTTCCATCTATCTTGGAAATCCAGGCTGATGAACTTCTTCTGAAAGGGAAAACTTTCTGCAACAATTTTTCTTTGGCACAAAAGGTAACGAAGTGATGTGAAGAGTAGGTATCAGATATTTTCTGGTTGAGGAGAATGTTGGATAATGCAGAGAGGAGATGGTAGCATAACAGAGCAAAACAAAATTATGCTTTAGGAAGTGGAGCAAAACCAGCAGCCATAGGAAGGGTTTGGCCAATTGGAATCTCCTCTTGTGTGGAATAACTGTATACATGTCTTGTTACATACATAGGCTTCCTTCATGTACAGGGAACCATGTACATAGCTATTTAGGTGAGTATGTGCTTCATGATCCTTTCCTGTGTAAACTCCTTAATTGTTCTTTTTGTGGGAAGAATTAATTTTATGACGTTTTTGTTTGAATATAAATTTAGTTCGCTGGGACAGAGGACATAATTTAAAAATATTAGAAATAAGTTATGGGTATGAGCCAAAGGATGTTCTACAGGCACACTTCTGGTTGCACAACTCAGAAATGCCAGTTTGAGGGAGGGGAAGATTTACAATGGGTAAAATTAGAAATTTATTTGCAATATTTAATGTAGGCAACACCTGCCTAACCTTAGAAACCAGGGTCAGAAACTAAACAGCGTCAGGCATGATTAATCCTTGGACTATCAAGAAATATCAGGATATATTTCAGCTTGCATTGGGTTGTCAAAAAAAAGGAAGATAGTGGCAAAGTTGTCTTTGTACTGATTTCAGTCAGTCTATATAGACATGTCCTTGAGGTCACCAGGAGGTGAGCTCATCCTAAGAGAATTATTTTCTGAAACAAAAGTCGTGTTCAAAGTAATGGTGAAACCCTATTAATACATGTTTGGGACTACAGTCTAAAATTTTAATAATTTAAAAGATTCATTTTGTACTTAATAGTGTGTCAAGCCTGGGCCATCCTGATTTAAATCAGAATTCAGCTCAATGAATTTTCAACATAACCATTACGATATCTATTTAGAAAGGTCCTAGGGATTACATGTTTTGAGAATGCAATCTTAGTCTGGTTCTAGCCAACTGCAGTTCCCTTTTCAGGAATCAAAATAATCAATGAGTCTGGCAATAAGGAAAATCAGGGAATTTTCTAAGTGAACCTTCATCCAGAGCTTATTTTGTGCAAATAAGTTTGCCTGTAAAGGAGAATTAAAATTCCTCCTTGAATACAGAAACTGGGGACACACCCAGTGGCTAGGTTCATCACGATGTCCTTCTGCACATCATCTCATTGCCCCAGATCAATGAGGGTTCTGAGTTCACCAAAACACCCCAAGCAGATGAGCACCCGCCGTAACTTTTGATCTTCACACAGAGAGAATCCCAACCTCTTAGCAGCTGAAGGAGGACTCTCTACATGAGCCTGTATCCGTCACTATGAGATGCAAAATCAGTTTGGCAACTCCCGTGTCTTTACAAAAAAGGCACGCCGGCCCCTGCAGCTGCAATGAACCAATCGTTCCTTTCAGGGCAGTGAGCGTTTTATCTCACCCACTGGGTGCCGCCTGCCTGCCACCAGCTGCTCTACTAGCTTGGTGGATTTCTCTAACGTTGGATGGGGCTTGAGTAGAGGTCATTTCCTAATCTGACATGTTTTTTTAAACACAACCTAGTCTTATTGCAAAGTAGGACAATAGATCTATATGGAGAAAACTCAGGAGAAAATTTAAGGATGCGCATCTCAGGATATTCAGGTTCCTGATGCCCACATCTTCTGAAGACCCAGAGCAAAGGACCATTTTGGAAAATCACAAAGGTAACAGTTGCTCCTATGTTTTACACAGAGACAGAGAGAAAGTGAAAGAGAGAGGGAATATTTAGCCGTAAGCTGTCCATACTTTCCTGGCCTTCTGGAGGAGTCTAAACATCTGGTTTTGCCGGTGGGCTTGGGATGCTGATGGGGTCGCTCCTTGTTGGAGATACCCTTCTTGACAGGCTAAGAAGACCTTGTTGTCTGTCTTCTTAGCCTCAGCTCTTACGTATTTTTTTAAAAGTAATTGATTTCTATATTTTTTATTGCTTATAAGCTACCCAGGATCACCTTATTGACAAGATGGGTGGCATATAAATACACACACACTGTATATGTATGTCTCTATATATGCATATGTATGTATGTATGTGTATAGACACACACACATACACATACACTGTGGGTGTTTATGTCTGTAGGTATGTATGTGTGTGTGTATATATATATATATAAAGCATGATATATATACATACTGCGTATACAGACATACACATAGTGTGTGTGTATATATAATACATAATACATACACATACTGTTACAATATTATTATATTGTAATATAATAATTATATTGTAATATTATAATTATAATGTAATATTATTATCAGATTGTAACTGAGCAATAGGAGGGTTTTCTTCCTGAAGAAATCTATTAGAATATATATACACAATATGTGTGAGTATATATATTGTATGTATGTGTGCTTGTACATATAGATATTGTATATGTATGCATGTGTCTATGTACATGTATGTATGTGTGTATGTATGTCTATATTTGTATGTATGTGTGCGTGTATATATATGTCTATATTTTATATGTATATATGCCTGTATGTATATGTATATATTGTATATTATGTATGTGCATGTATATGTATATATATTGTGCATGTATGTGTGTATGCATATGTATATATTGCGTATGTATATATGAACAAACTTCACAAAGGATCTGATCATTATGTCACTATTCTATTAAAATACCATCCCCATAAAGTGAAGAGACAATCAAAACAGTAAAATGAGAACACATGCATAATATTCCCTCCTCAAATTTCTTCACACGTCTCAGGGCACATGTGTACTTTTTAAAAGGTTAATCCAGGCCTAGAACTTGTACTTTTAAAGCCACTGAGGTTTAGGTGTGGTCAGATGTGACATATTCAGACCAGTAGTACCTAAGAGATATGCTCTTCTGATAAGATTTTTCTGTCTGGAATATGAGTTGCCCTTTAACGCTTGCTATGTAGGCTCCCCTGAGCCAGCCTACACAGCACTAGAGTCTTTCACACATCCCACCCAATTCTCCTTGCAAAGTGGAACTTCTGCCTCACCCCCTCTCATCGGTTCCATCACGTTTCTCTTGGTGACAGCACTGGATTTTTTTTTTGGTAAGACGTGGGGAAATTTTTCTCTCTCACAGAAGCTGCTCCAGCCGCCTAGAAGGAAAGAGGAAGCCCGTGAGCGAGCATCTGCCAGAGAGTGTTTCGCTTGGCCCTGCCCTCTGACCGTGATGCTTTTTCCTGTTGTTCTGACGTTGTGACTTTCCACCTGCCTCCTTCCACCGCCACCGCCAGCGTTCATTCCAACGCAGCGCATGTGGGGCTGAGCGGCTGTCTCCCCAGCGCTCTCCAGCAAGTTGGCTGCAGCCGAGCAATAATGCTCCTTCTCCATTGCTTTGCAGTTTGCTTCGGGTGAAACTCAGCCCAGAGAGCCTTTTCCAGGTAAGTCTGTAAGATTCGCGCATGAAAGTGATCAGGACGGTCCTGTACTATCAGAAAAAGATCTCGCATAGCTCCCTGCGCAGCTTATCTGCTGACAAGATGCTTGTTCGTAATAAACTCTAGGATAAGGCTCGACGGTGTCAAGAATCGATAAATTCTTAGCATGTATGCCTTGTTGTATTTTAGGGAATTATTCATGCTTTTTCAAACTATAGAATATTCTTTCAATTTATCGTGTGGGTTTCACAGTTAGCCAGGGGGTGGGTTTCAGTGTTGCTGTAACGATGTGCTGTGAACGACTTGTTGTGGGAACTTCCTTTCGTTCACATTTATTTTGGCAAGTTACAATATTTTTCTTTTCAGAGAGTAGAAGGCAACTTAGAAGAGAGACTGCTGTTTTTGGAGTGCTCAGCCTCCTTTTTGTTTTGGGGAGTTTGTATTATTTTTCAGAAAATAGGAACAGTGAGGAGAGAAAATGAATTAGTGAGGCCAGCACCTCTCTCTTAAATCATTCTGTATTGCGTTTGATTTTTGCAACAAGGAAAAAGGGCATACTTCTGTTCTTCAGCAGATATTGCTAATACTGCTCTACTCATCTGAAATAGGTAAACGAGAGGAATCCAAGGAAGCAAGATCAGTCAGGCTGTATCAGCTCAGTTCCTGATGAAGGTGCTAAGCAGCTGTAATGCAGTGAGTGTGAGTGCCTTTTCTCTTCATAGTCTTTCTGGAAGTTACAAGTTATTGCTAATGAAACTGGATGATTTTTAATTATATCCTTCCATTGTTTTTCTTTACAGCCAAAAACTTTAAATGCAAAAGATATGGAGGCTTTAACTGCACACCCATCAGAGGTAAACACACGTAAAGCCCTTTGCAATTTCTGTGTGTTATAGGTTATGATTGTAAGTGTCCTTTTATGGGACTATGAGGCTTACTGCTGAATAAACATGCTCAGGATCGTACAGCTCATCCTATGCCTTTATAAAATCATGGTCAGTCATTCTTGCTAAATTTTAGCTTATGGAAAAAATTGATTTTTTAAATAGTAGTGTAATTTTTGCCAATGTTTTGTGACAGTACATTTAATCCTTTGCTTGTGCCTCTATAGTTACTGAATTCATTCAATTAAAGACTGAATGAAATGAGAACTCTTGAACTGTCATCCATACTCATTAGTAGTTTTATGAAATCTGTTTCAATATGAATGAATAAAACACTGTAAAATCCTCAGTCATCAAGGAAATAAAATATATCTGCAAGCTCCTATATCTTGTCATCTGGACATTAATTTTGATGTTACTGTAAGCTTTCAGCCTTTCTCAAACATGTTGTATCAGGAGAAGGATAAAGTCAGCAGTCAACTTATACCCCATAGCTCTTCATTTCATTCTGTCTCAATCCAGAGGCTATAGTTCAAGCAAAAGGAATGAGATTTGTGCTCATAATAGTATTTTGAACTGAAATATGGAGGGCTGTAGTCTGGATTATGATAATGCCCAAATTCTAAACACTTCTTAGTGAAAGAAAATTAATTAAAAAACTAAGGAGTGTTTAGAATTTCATTGAGCCTGCTTCCAGTGCAGTTAGCAATCACTTTATAGCCTTACTTGGATGTATGGCTGGCAGCCAAAGAGCTGCTCACATAAAACAACTGCCTTTTGCGGGAGGTAATTCCTGATCGCAATTTTCTCCATCATACATTACCTCCTGTCTGAATTGTGACTTTCTGTCCCTGAAGGCTCTCATTATTTAAACTTAGAATAAATCTATTGATATCAGTCGAACTTTAATTAGTTCTGAATATGGGACCCATTGATGTCAATGGGTAAACATGGCTAACAGTCTTAAACCAACCATGTTGTGCTTGGTATATTGTTTTGGAGCAGTATTATGTATAGAACTCACTAAGGATTCTTTCAGCCAACGTAAGCAGGATAGCTGTGGACATCTTTCATATTTATTGTTGCTTCTGTTTAATGTTTGGTTAAGCACTATGCAATTCAGTGTTGCAGATGAATTCATCCTTTTCCTGAAATAATAGGGTGTGGGTTTTGACTGGTTGTTTTGAGGAATTGAGGGAAGTGATATATTATGGCTTTATTTGAGCTCTATGCTGCAAAGATAGATTTATGAGTTTCACTGACTTTTTAAATTTTAGGAGGATCTCAAAAAACGTCACTTCTGTGATAATGAAGAGGAACCACGTCAGCTGATTGGTATGTGTAATCCTTCTTGAACATGAGCAGAGGAATTCTGCTAAGCCCAACTATGCATTTAACTTTATTCTGTACAAATGAGGAATCAGAGGCATTTATTCTTCTCTTTTGGATGGTGCAGGAGTTGACAGGATGAGGCCCAAGCTATCTCTCTTGGTCAAGGGGATGAATAGTTGGCTACTCCTTTCTGGTACTGAGCATGGCCACATTTTTATCAGTAGGGAAGCCACAGGCTGGTGGGTTCTCAGATTTAAATCATAAATTATAATTGTAAAATGCCCCCTGCTGGCAATCTGATATATACACCTAAAATGACTCCAACTACAGTAAACAATCTGGTTGATTGGTTGGTCATTCTAGGACAAACCAAAGGATTGCCAGTTAACTACATATTTGCTTATTAAGAAGGGGATCATAAGCACGCAATGATAAAGACTGTGTGATTCCAGCAAGAGCAAAGCTGAAGGTAGAAAGTTTTCAGCTGGGTTGATAGTAGAACAGAATTAAGTCCTGTTTGAATCAAGCCAGGTTTGTGACCATTCAAAAATATTCTGCATTCACACATTCAAGATTCTCAATCATTTTTGGCAGGAAACTTATTTTTGTCTCTGATACCAAAAAGAACTGGGTCAGCCTCTTTGCTACTAATTAGCAAAACATTTTTCAAACTGTTTGTTTAGATTTAATTGATCAGTTTATTCTATTAAATGCTGATAAAGAGCAACTTTTCCCAATGTGCAATAGAGTATAAAGCTCAAGATCCCCAGCCTGCATATCTAGCCAATGTGGCCATTGTTCAAAATAGGAGCTACAGTCTAAAGCATCAAGAGCATTGAGAACAGCTGATTTACATAATTCCATAATCCTATATTGTTCAGTCATATATCTAGTGCTGATGTCTCTCATTGGTTGAACCTTTGTTCTTCCAACAGATCGTCACAGGAAAAGAAAGAACGTAATATCTTTCCCATTAATGTTCAGACGATATAGCCATGAGTCAGAAACTCAGGGGCATCTAGAATCAGAGTTGAAGTCACCTTTGTTTGATCATCCTCTTTCACTTGTTTATGGTGTTGAAGATACGCTGCCCAAATCTATAGAGGTAAAGAAGCAGTAGGCTATTGTGTCCATTCTGTATGAACAGTGCTGTGTAAAATAATCCCTAAACTGAGCAATAGAAGGGTTTTCTTCCTGAAGAAATCTATTAGAATATTTATTTATTTATTCATTCATTCATTAAATTTATATGCCGTCGAAATCTGAAGAATAACACAGAAGAAGTTGAATTAGAATTGAGCATGTCCTTCAAAATGATAAATCTGAGCTAAGCCAAGTCTTCTTTAGAAAAGTTTGTTACATGAATCAGTAGCTGTGTATATTTTTACATGAATCACGTAGCTGTATATATTTAAATTTCCAATATTGTGTCAAAAGTTCTGCTTTCTACAGATATAAGGAATTTCTAGTTAATTCTGGGATAACTGAAAAAGAAACAATAATTAAGAAAGAATAGTTAGATGTAACCTGGGAGTTACCTGGGTTGTCCTACCAAATACATGTTATTGAACACTGATCATGATAGTGTCAATTCCCTAAGAATTTAAGACTGGAACTTAATACAATGCCATTATTTTTTTTATTCCTGTTCATATTGTAGGATATTCTTATGATACTCTTCCAGAAAGGACCATTTACTGAAGGGATATTTCGGAAAGCTGCCAATGAGAAGGCACGCAAGGAGCTGAGAGAGGAATTAAATGCCAGAAACAATATTGCCTTAGAAAAAAAATCTGTATATCTATTAGCTGTGGTTTTTAAGGTATGCATATATTAATTTGGTTTCTCATTGTAGGTTCCAGCTTCTCAAGTATTAGGAAGAGACATTGTTATTACTAATATAGTTAGGAAATAAAATCCATTCTTGTTTCATCTTACGTATTTAGCTTCCTAATGGAAAATGGTGGGAGATAATGCTACTATTTTTATGATTTATCACTGAATTCAGAATATGCAGTCCCAGGAAACCCTAATTAAAAGAGTTCCACAATACATGTTGGCTGTAGGTTGCCTATCCCGACTTAACCTTAGATCATTTCTTGCAGGATTTCCTCCGAAATATTCCCCACAAACTGTTGCTGACTGAGCTTTATGATGAGTGGATGACAGCACTGGAAAAAATTAATCTTCAAGAGAAAATTGAAGCCATGAAAGAGTAAGTGGACTTCTCTTTGACAGTAGTTTTTTGTTGTTCTATGAGTTGCAACACAAGTAAATACAAATTCTGAAATTCTTGGATGATTCCGCATAAGTGCCTCTTAACCAATTGTCAAAAGCATTTATGTGGGCTTCCTATTTAATCTCATTCATGCAACAAAAAAGACAGAAGGGAATTATGAATGGAAAATGATATAATCAGTACCTTCTCCCATTTCACCTTTCTCACACATACACTAAAATGAAGCAAAGCAGGGTAAAGGTCTGATCTGGAAAGTTTAACTGATCCCTTTGGAAATAATATTTAAGTCTATAAATTTCAGATTAAAGTTTTACTAGATCTCCTATCTATTCTGAAATTATACCAATTAGAAAGCATTTCTTAATTGCTGTTTTGAAGTTAAACCTTATACAGTGCATGTTTAAAATGGCACTAATTTTCAGTGCGTCTTGCTGTCAACTAAGTCTGGCTAATAGTGCAGCCAACCAAATGATCCCCTGCATTTTTTTCATGGTCATTCTCATTGAAATAAATATAACTTCTTCCTGATGCGCTGTGGTTAGATTTGTGTCTTCTGGCAATTGTCAGATGCTTATATATGTGAGGTTTCCACATTTTAATTTTTATTGAAAGCTGGGGAGCTATTCATATGGGGCAAACATTGTAGGAAGAAGAATGAATTCTCATTACAAATACCATCAATGTGGAAAATAAAAGCCTAGTGGCTTTTGCAATAATATCAGCTTTTCCTTTCTTTCTATTTCAGAAGGTTGGGAAGAACTTGATGGTGAAGGGCAGTAATATCATCCCACAGCCAAACTCCATGACTCAACAATGTTATCAATTCATTTCAGATTTGAAGTTACACCAGAACAAAATGCATGGAATAAAACATACTTAACTCTGGTTTTCCCATATTCTGATAGATAGATAGACAGACAGACAGATGATAGTGTCCATGAAGCAACCAGCTAATAAAGTTAGTTCTTGTTTAGCAATTACTTTGTACGGTAACTGTTTGTAGTTACAAGGGAGATGAAAAAGAAACTTTATGACCAGTCCTCACATTTACAACTGTAAAGCAAAGGTAAGTTTGAAATAGGATCAGAAGCACTGTTGTCATTTTACTTAGCAACTGCTTTGCTTAATAGCACAGTTGCCAATCTCAATTGTGGACACTAAATAAGGACAACCTATAATATCTCCAGCTGATTAATAAGGAATTAATCTAAATACACAGAATGGCAAAGAACACACATGCATACCTTACACATGTCTAATTATGCGTTTAAGAGCATTTCACCCCATTACTTTTCCAAGAGACAGAATAATTTCTGCTTGGTGTCTAATAAGAAATTTATATTTACTCGCTATCAAATGCATTCATGGCTGCCCCCGGGACTTTTGAATGGAAATTTTGGGTAACTACTTTAAATCAATACTTCTACAATTTAGAGGAAGTGTTACTCATATAAGTGAATGTGAAGTTTAACTTAAAAAAAACAGAAGCTGCAATCCAAGGAGAACTTATTTTTTCCTATGTTCATTTTTGCAGTGTTGCAAGCAAATTGCCAAAGCCAAACCTTCATTTGCTCAAGCACTTACTTTCTCTTCTTCACCACATTAACAAAAACTCAAAAGTCAACAAAATGGATTCGAGCAACCTTGCCATCTGTCTTGGACCAACCATGCTGAGTCCAAATTGGGACAAAAGCCGGTCACTTGAAATCCAGAAAGAGGTGGCTAATAAGGTACCTTGATTTTCTTTCCAGCTACTTTTACACTGTCTTTTATCCTTGACCATTTCTTGTCCAGCTACAAGGAGGCCAGTTGCTACAACACGTCTGACAATGAATCCCTTTGGCATTAACCTTTAAACTGTGAAATACTTTCATACTTGGAGTGGTGGCCCTATTTAAAGATTGCTTTGCAACATCCTAATTAATTCTGCTATCACACAGTAGGTTTTGAGAAACTTTAAAGGGGCATTTCCCTTTGATTCATCCTTCAATAAAGTGCCTCACTGATATGGCTGTGGGTTAAGAATGTGTCCCATTTCTAGGCAGTGCAATGGAGCAAAGTGCTGCTTCAGATCTGCTAGCCTTGATTTTCCACATCTACATTTGTAGAAGATATTTCTACAGAAGTAATGTAGCTGGTAAGAAATATACCCTGCTTCAGGGCTTTTTAACTGGAAGCATTGAGGTAGAGGATCATGCTTTCTGTGGGTCAAAGTAGTGCCTAAAAGGGAACCACTCCAAAAAAATGGAATTGGGGTAATCCTATAAAACCAAATAGCATTGCTTTTTCAGCCTTATCATACAATTAAGATCTGTGATACATTTTCAGCAGAGTTACTGTATATTCATACCATGGGAAGAAACTGGTTTGTATATAAAAATGCTTAAGTAGCTAACTGGAGTATGGAATTGATGCTAGGTGCAAACAGAGTGAAGAGAAAGAGTACAGCTTAGTGACAGAATGGGATTTCTTCAATACCTTCTGTTTTAGTTAAGGGATCAGATGAATCCTTTTGGCAGAGAGATGAAGAAGGACTCTTAGTTGGAACAGTCTTTGCTGGGCTAGATAGGCTAATATCTGACTTGGAATGGTGCAGTTTTTAAGAGCAACTACCATGGTTACTAAAGGAAAGAGGCTTAGAAGTCATTATTCGGGGTTTTTAGTACTTTTGAATGCCAGACCTCTGCCAAACATGATGTGTCCTCTAGCAGGCCATTGGGCAGGAGAGAGGTTGGAGGGAAAGGAAAGAGATTAAAGGATCTTACAGGGAAAAAGAGGATGGCTCAGGTTACATCCTCTGTTGGTTTCAAGACTGCTTACCTTCAGCATAAATCACTCACAAGGGAATATAGCTGTCCAAAACTCAAAGCAAACCCTTTGTTCTAATAGCTCTTAGGCAATTTATAAAAAAATTGGTCCTCTTCTTGGTCACTAAACCACAGATGGTTAAGAAACTCCCCAACACACTAAATACAGACTTCAGGTCCTGTTAGCTGCAAAGTGGAACTTACTTGGGTGATTTTTAGAACATGCAATCATTACAAATCCTGCTATTGTGGTTTGGCGGCAAAATCTAGTCCTGGCATCAGGGCATAAGCTTTGGGAATTATACAACCAGCTACAGCCACAGCAACACAATTGCAAGGTTATTCCCATGGAAATACAGGTTAGATAGGTTCAGAGTGAAAAGATTAACCGGGCCATATGAACAAACAGTCGAAAGGGATGATTTCACAAGTATTTATTCTAACTAGAAAGCAAGGCAGGATTTAAAACAGACAATAATTCTTGATGTTGTTTTTCTGTTTCTTGTCTTCAGGGCTGGAATTTACGTGTGGATTTAATATCAAATCGTTCTTAATATATAGTTCTTTAATAGATTCCACTCGTAATGTTAATGCTGAAATGGGTCCAAGGTAGTCTCCAATTAACAACATTCTTTGCTTGGCTTGTACAGGTGAAGGAACTGGTGGAATTTCTCATTAATAATTGTTCTGATATATTTGGAGAAGAAATCTCCTCACTGTTTTGCATGAATACTGATAATTCCATCGATATGTCAGGTACTCTGATTTTATATGGCTTTGAAATGTTTATTTAAAACAAAGTCTGGCTAATCGCCTTTCTCTTTTCACTTAGATTTCATTGACAATACTACATAAAAGTGTTTGTTTCTAGTTACTAAGGAAGTGGCTAAAAATAACCAACTAGTAGCAGCAGTGAGCTATTTCTAAATGTTAACCACAGTGTATCTTAGAGTTTAGAAGAGAGACACCTATCACTGAGGTTCCTTTCAAACCACGGTAGAGAAGCAGAAATAATATGTGTAAAGTTTTGGGAAGCTTCATCAAAGAGATGGACCTAGCTTTAGACTCCCAATTTCTGGGTATCCAATTATAATATAGCTTTATAGGGTATTTTTGTAACTAGTGACTATTTCTAAGTTTAATACATATGGTCCATTTTTTTGTTTCTCTTTTTGTTTGTTTTTCAGTTTTTTATTTTTTTTTCTAAACTGTTCAGTTTAATTTATATATATTTAAATTGCCTTTCCACTATGTTGGACAAGAAGTCTTTATTCCTGAATTGCTAGTGATGTACAGATATTTTATAGATGTTCGTGAAAACTGACTTGTTTCTAAGGCTGATTCCACTGTTTAAACATTTTCTTTCCGTCCTCCAGAAACACTGTCACCAAACCAGCATCGTGATTCTGCTTATGACAGCACAGACCCTGAAGGAGAATACAATTATAGTGACCTTCAGTCCAAGGGTTTATCACATACTAACAGGCTAAGCAGTACAGAACTGTACCCCAAACCACCACAAACCCAGGTCCCTTCTGTTTTGTCCCTGGCTCGTTTTAAAAAATCCATGAAGGAACTTGAGAGGAGGTTCTCAGAACCAAACTTGCCGTCTCCCGAGGGCTGCCAGAAAGGCTGTGTGAGACTTCCAAAGCTTTCTAAAAGTGAAGATAATTTTATTCTTCAGAAAGAATTGTGCCTGAAGGGTAGAGAGCTGAGAATGGAAACACAGACAATTGCGGAATCTCCTCTTTCAGGTCTCTACAGAAACAAAAAGCCATCAAATCTGACAATAAAAGGCAACTTGCCATCGGAATTGTCAAGCGATTCCTTACTCAGCACATCTTCTTCCAGTTCACTAGACAGCGGGTCCTCTATCTCGGACTCTTCTGTCTTCACTAGCTCACCACTCTCATCACCTTCCATCTTCAAAAACAATGTCTTAACTCGGCCACGATCCCTCTCTACCAAAATTTCAAATGGAAGTGGCAGACCTGTCTCCGAGCTCAAGAAGCACTCCATGTCATTTTCTGTGGCAACCCACAAGAAGATGCTGGCAAAAACTGAAACTTATGGCAGGGGTGGCTTTCAAAAGGGCAGTTTCAAAAACAGCCCCAGGAAAGAAAGACCTCTTTCCTGTCAAATTGTTCAAGCAACTCATGGGACTATTCCAGGTCCAGAACCTTCAGAATGTCAACTGAGGTCCTGATTCATGTCAGCAGATGAAGTGTTTCAACTTGTGGATCAAAAGAAACCTAGAAGGCCTCCTTCCTACGAAGAGGCAACAAAACATTTCTCTGCTATTAAATTTCCATCACACAACAATTTAAGAGTTCATCCATTGAGGCTCACTAAGATTTCTCAGGATTCTGCATCTCAGTGTCTGAGGCTCAAGAAAGAGGTCACAAGCAAAACAAATGAGAACGTTTTAAATGACAGAATCTCGTTGATCCATGACTCTCAGGACAAAGCACCAGTTGTTGATTTTGTTATTGGAATACATTCACGGGCAAATTTGCCTCTGACCCCTCAAGTGTACCGTCTCAGGACCATGTCTGGGTCATATCAAAAGAACAAGCAAGAATACCTGACACTACAGAACAATCGGATAACTTTTGAGCACTTACAGTGTGCAAAAGAATCCTTTGTTTAACTTAATTTTCGCATTTCAGTGCAAATGTATATATTTTATACAAGGCATGAAACAAGACTTTTGCCAAATATTATTGCTTAAGCAGATATAAATCTAACTTTCCTAAAATGGTATTTTGTGCAGTATCCTGTGTAATGTGTTTTGCTCTTCTGCCCATTTTCTACAAAATATGTCTTAATCTGTGTTTTACTCTTCCCGTGAATGTTAAAAGCACATTTTAAAACCTATACAATAAGACCAGCAGCTTTATTCACTTTGTTCTTACTGCAACCCTGCATTAGTGATTTCTTTTTTGTGAAAAGTCTAGACAGAGGTCCAATATAAAAAAAAACTGAGAAGCAGAACATAAGGGGAAATGCTATAGAGATCATGAGCCAATCTCTATCATATGACCAAGCAAAATTGTATTTTGCAACAGATTTAGCTCTGCTGCCTTTGTCTGGTTTTGCATTTTTGAAGTGATTCAATTTCTACCACCATTTCCTATTTGAAAAGGATTTCCAATTGAACTAAACCTCAACCTTATGAATTGGTTCTTGCAGTAGAAACAGCAAGACATACTTGAGACATACTTCCTATTTCATGATATTATCCCTAAATTTAACCATCTCTTCTGGAACTTTTCACACTGGGATCAGTGTAAACATGACAGAAATATTCTGACTGTATAATAATTTTTTTTACATTAGATTAAAGTAGTCTTCCCCAACTTAATTCCTTTTGTATGTGTTAAGATGGCAAATCTTAGCTGTGTCATCTGGGAATTCAGAAAGATGCTGTTCTAACTTATCTGGAAAGAGCCAAATTGAAGAAACCTGAATATTCTTGTAATTTAACATTGTGTTCATCATTTATGTTTCCACATAATTCCAGTAGTCAGATCAAAGGTGTTGAACTAATATAGGTTTAAATGATTAATTAAGCAGTTATACATTGCACAGTGCCATAATGTGGTTTATTTGTTTGACTTTGATTGTTGTGTGTGAATCCAGCCACTAACCAGAGATTAAGGCTTAGTAAAATGTTCAAATCCAGCAACTATGGCATATTCAAGAAAAAGTGGTTAAAATAAATGTTTAGCATGCTATGTGATTCCAACCACTGAAAGCCTCACCCTTAATATTAAAGTTGTTTTCTTTACAAATATTAACTCAAAATGTATAGAAGAAGGTCAAGGCTTTGAATAGTGCAGGAATGGTCAGGTAGCTTCTTTTAATCAGTCCCCTAAAGCTTCACTCAGGACCATAGTGCTGTATGTGGCTAGCCTGTACATTCGCCCCAACAGCATCGCCCC
>JANHZU010007549.1:142579-155304 GCA_032468055.1 Acrochordus granulatus | reverse complement strand
AGATGCCTGTTTTTTAAACTTTGTTGCGATACAATTACCCTGGACGAGTGAGAGTCTTCACAGACACGTCCTAGGCATTTGTAGTAAGGTTATGTGAAATGCAGTAGAATTTCTGTGACTCAGTTTAGATTTGGGTGAGCAACCTGAGGCTCTTTGGGGCTCTGAAATATTCATTAAATGCCTTGAGTACAACTCCAATTGTTCCTCCAAAAGTTGCCAGATATGGGAGAAGAGAGGGCTGAGCCAGGGGGAGGAATCAAATGTGGATTCAGCCTGGAATCTCTGCATAACCACAAACATAACAGGCCTAGCCCCACCCCAATAGTCACAACCACAGGTGTTCAACAGATAGTTGGGCAGATTATTATAAATCGGCAGTAACAATAAATCTGTTAATTTGAATCTTGGTGCCTGGGTCTGGTCTTTCATGCCTGATGCCACCAAATTGTAAGGGGAATGACCTGCCATGTGATCCTAAAAGATACAATTCTTAAGCATAAAGCAAGAAAATTCTGAATCTGCTTGACTTATAAAGCCATTTCAAATACTATTCTTTAAAGTAGCAATTAATGTGTATTCAGCCAGTGCTTACAGCAACTGAGCCATCTGACAGATTGTGATAACTGGGCATGGGAAGCATGAGTCAAAGCATGGTATCACACAGCACCTCCTCCTAGAGGGAGGAGAGAATTAAGGAGAGACAGATTTGAGAATTGTAGGTGGAAGAACAGGTCTACAAGAAACTCCATCTGTCATAAAAGGAATATAAATTGAATGCCATGGAAGACAAGGATTGATAGCCCGTAAGGACACTATATTATTGAATGAAATGTTTTACAACTCATGTTAAACAATTTAATGAAAGTGAATTTGATTCCTTCTTTAAATGTTAATAAATTATCCGTACTATTCTCTGTCTCCCCAATGTCCACCCCTCCCTGAATCTCAAACACATGTATAAAAACACAAGAGAAAAAAAAATAATTTTCAATTTTTTTCAAGCCCTGGAGCCTGTTAGTTTAAATCAATCATTCAATCTTGGATCAAGAGATAAAGTTCTAGTGACAAAAAAAATGCTGCATTTGAGTTACCATTTATTGCCCATAGTCTCTCATGAAACCTCACTGAGTTTTACAAAAGCTAATTTGAAAAACCCTGCTTCAGAGATATCCATGGCTTTAATTTGAAAGCAGGCACACAAGCAGGCACAACAAGGAGTCTACAGTACAGATGCACAAACATGCATAAACACATATATACAAATCTGTGTGTGTGTGTCTAGTAAGAGCATGCAGAATTCTTTCAAACGACATAAAAATAATTCTTCATAATGGATGGATCTGCCATCTCATATTCTACATGTACTTTTTGGGAGTATGGTAAATAATTCAGTTCCATAACCTGCAATAAGAAGTGCCATTATCAAGAAGCAGGTTTACAACCTTACTAGAATTTATTAACACACATTATTAACCAATAATGAAATACTTCAATCCAGTGTCATGGCCACCTTAGATCCTGACTGGGATGGGAGGTGTCAGATGAGAATTAATTTTGCTTGAGAGATGGCATTGGGGGTGAGAGGCAGGAGGGATGCAGTTCCTTCTAAATTACAAAACTTGCAGTTCCAATCCAGACTCCAACATTCAGTAGGCTGTACCTTTTATACTGGCTGTAAATCTCTTTCTTTAACTCCCTCAAAGTCAAAAGATAGAGAATCAAATCCTGCTCTTCTTTTCGTTACTAAATTACTGGACATATTCTTTTAATACAACATCTTATTTCAGAACAGTAAAGACACTTACTTTTTATATGTGTGGTAAAAGATAGAAAAAGGTTTTCTATAGACTTGTGGAAACTTGGATTAAGTTCCTAAAAAAGAAAGAGACAAGAAGAGATAAGTAGAATTGAGCTACCTTGCCAAAGTTTTCTGGATCACACAACCTCCCTGAATCTGTTAAGAAAGCACAGGTGCAAACTTGAAAGCAAAGCTGAAATTCCTTTGTACAAGCAACTAGGCGGTTATCTATGTTTGCATTATTATATTTTTATCTCGCCTTTTAAATATTTGGCCAACTAAATCTAAGAGCTCTAGCACAATAAATGCTATCATAATACATACCATTGGCTTTCCAGTTTTCCTTTCTTCAATCACATTCTTACTTTACTTGAAAAATTAATACTATTCTTTTCATTAAAAGAATTTTAACATAAAATATTTAGCCACTTTCCAAATGAAGTACTTACATTTATTTGACAAGCTTATATTATTTTACAGTATGTCTTCCAAAGACTTAAATCAGGAAACAGAATTGCCCAGTTACAACAAAGGCAAAACTCACTTTCCACTAATAATAAGCAATTAATCAGTATAACTTGTTTGGTCAGAGTTAGCTCATAAGAATTTTAAATACTGCTCCCTGCATTATATTCAAGGAAGAGCTTGACTACAGAATATGTACTGTTAACTAATCCTGGGAAACTGAACAGAAGAAATGTAGACCGGGTACTTTCACCATCCTTATTTTAATGGAATTAAAGGATTAAATTAAATCTATTGTGAAGATGGGACAGGTGAATAAACTGAGAGTTCTTCTATTTTTTAATTGGAAAGTGTGTGATATTACTGAGTGTAGAAGATGCAATTCAGGCTAAACAAAGAGCAACCAAATTAATTATTTATTAATTTATTTATAAATTAATTCCCTTCCAAATTAAGGAAAAACTGCTACAGAAAATGACTGAATGTTATTCTTCAGGACAAGAGGATGACAATACTGAACTGAACTGAAGGGCAAACTGAACACTGAATAGGAATAGTGACCAAGAAAATAGTTGCAGAAGATACAGCTGTATTCTCTGTTGTCTCAACTGATAGCATTTCAGGTTTATCCAAAATGATGGTTGATCTCTATCCACTACAAAGGTCTATGCAGCCCCCTTCCCAGATAACATTTGCTTCCTTTACCTGACCATGATGAATACTGGAAGAGACAGATGATAGGAAAATGAATAGCAGAAAGGGAGAGGACACTCTTATCTACTTTTGTTCTTTAAAGCCAGCTCCTTTCCTATTTCATACTTAATATGTGGATGATTACAATAAACAATAGCTATGTCTATTGATTAAGGATGAAAAAATGTGAAACATAGAGATCAGTTTCTGGAGACCAGCAGACAAAAAAGACACATAAGATTAAAGAAAATAAATTAGGTGTAAAATAAATGATAGCTGAAAGTTTTATGAGTAAGTGATTGGTGAACTGAAAAGCAGAGTGATACATTACCAATGCACTAATTTTATTGATGGATTCAGCAAAAGGTGGAGGAGTTGGAGGAATCACCGATACATTGCTAAGAGTTTAAGAAAAAAGAATGTAAACAAAGCTATTTGCAATATATATCTGGTACATTTCTAGAACTGTCTCCTTCACATTTCAAAATTTATCGCCAATTTTAGAATTCAGGAATTTCTACTATAAACAGACATTCCATTCAATGTTTAGAATAAAATAATAATAAAAAGTTATTCACATAAAATACAATACAGTATAACATATACTGCTTTGTCTTTATTATGTTTATATGGTATTTTGTATTATTAACATTAATAATGAACATTAGAAACCAAGTATAGGATGGGGTGCGGTGGCCAGGCAGTTAAGATGCTGGGCTTGTTGGCTGGAAGGTCAGCAGCTCAGTAGCTTGAGAACCAAGCACTGCCATGTAATTGGTTTTACATGTTTAAAAAATAAACATGTAAAAAAAATAATTTAAATTTAAAAAAAATGTTTAATGAAAAAATAAACATGTAAAAAATTTAAAGGCATTGCTTGCCTATCTCCTGCCAACCTACACAGTTCAAAAGCATGTAAAAATGTAAGTAGATAAAGAGATACCACTTTCAGTGGGAAAGGTAAGAGCGTTCCATGCGCCTTGGCATATAGTCATGTCGGCCATATGACCATGGAAGCATCTTTGGACAAACGCTGGTTCCCTTGGCTGTGAATGAGAAATGAGCACCGACCTCTAGAGTCGGCCATGATTGGCAGGGGAAACCTTTACCTTTTTTTATCATCCTAATAAAATACATTAAAATCTCCATTTGAAACTGAAAGGACAACAAGGGATCATTAATACCTGTTTACAAAAGAACTGAGAAAGTGAAATAAAGATTAAATGTAGGTTAATTAAATAAAGATTAAATATAGCCTACTCAGCCTAACTTCCCAATTCAGAGAGCAAGATATCCATCTCTTGATATGAGAAACAAGCTAAGATTGACCTAAGACTGACAGGAACATGGAAGCATAGTTTAAAATAGGTTCATCTGTTAATCTACTCCTGGGTAGATAAACATCTATCCTCATCTTCCTCAATTACATTAGCTATATATATGACAAAAAGAAACTGCTACTATGGAAAGATATCTATTATTTTGATAGTCTGAAACTACCACTATTAGTTTTTCAAAAATGCTGAGGTTCCCACAAATTGATCTTTTTAAATTCAATATGAAGAATAGCAGCGTTAACATTTCTTTGTGTACATACATCATGCTAATAATGTCTGAGGGCACTTATATCCTATTAGACTGCTATTTTTGTCTTTTCAGTTCCTACTGAATGTCAATGATTTGTTAAAGTTTCTAATAAAATCTCTCAATGATAAGAAAAAAACTAACTAAAACTAAAAACTAACCCCAGCTTCTCAATGTCTTCCTTGAGCTGCCTGGAAGCTATTAATGCTTCTCATTCACTTTGGCCTGAAAATGTTGCCTATCCACAACATGAATATTCTTGAGTACAACACTCAGCTTGACCATTCAGAAGTAAGATTTATCAGAAATACTTAAAATTCCACCCTAGGAAACCTGGCTTAATGGTAAGTAATAGTATGCAGCTTACAAAGAGTATTTAAATGTTCTGATTTTTTTTCATCAGTTAGATCATGTCTATGATTAAAACATGGACATTATATTATATTAGGACAACTTATGAAATGCCATTAGAAATCTCATTTAAAACATGCTTGTTCTATGTGTGTGAAATATGACGTGGCATTTAATTTGTTACATTTGCATTTCAGCTTATATTAAAATATATCTTAAATAACAGTAGAAAAGTAAATCCACAGTACAAGATATCAGGATCAAAATTAAATGTATGGTTGAATAGTTTGCTGAAAGTCAACTCCCCAGTTTCACTTAAACATTCATACAATACTGTTTGCTATCTGTCAGTCACATTCCTATTAGCCTTGGAGCTTGTTTTAAAGCTTTAACCTTTTTAACCTTTAACTTTTTCAATGGAATGGAAACAAAACTTCACAACTCAATCCTGTTTACCAACTTATTAAGAACAACAGTTTACAGTCACAGGGTCAAGGGGCACAATATTAAAAGAAAAGTCCCCTAACCCCACCTCCACCATTGCTGAAGTTGTGGTTGTAGCAAAAGCCGTAATTACAGCTACACAAAGGTACTTGGCTAGATTGTAACACTGAGATAAAAGGCAATATTTTTGATGGCTTGAATTTTATTACAAGGAGAACCAAGAATTTCCCCAGGTAAAGATTTGGACGTGACGATTTCATGAATCAATTTGCCACAGACATCTTACATTTTACCTTTCTAAAGTTGGGTTTAGAGATTCCAAGAATTGCAAGTCTAATATATCTGGATGAGGCTGAGTTGTGAAATGGCAAAGTTGTACTATGGCGATGTACTGATAAAACTTCTGCATTTCAATGGCCATGAAATGCTCATCCCACCCACATCCACTGGAAGCATCAACAGGCCTCTTGCACACATTAATATGCACTTAGTACTACACCAGACGTTTATAGGACACATCAACCTTCTTGTCCTTACCTTAATTTCTGATAAGATTTCAAGAGTTTTGCACCAGCAGTTTCATATCTACCTATCAGGAAAGAAAAGAACCCAAGGTCACAGATAGCAATAAACTTATACTCACATGTCATTTTTTTAATCAGCTGTAGCCATTTTTATCATCTATTTTTATTACTCGATGTTGCCAGTATGTAAATGTTTGTGGTTTAAAGTGTTTTCTTTCTGATTTTGTTGAACCCATATATTATATGGGTTCAACAAATATGGACTATGGAAACCACATATGGACTATGGAAACCACAACTACAGCAAAAAGATTTAAAAAGAAGTAAATAAGGCAAGATAATAAGGCAAGACAATAAAATGAGAACAGCAACTTTCTTATATAACACCATTTCAATACAAATAGATTATAAAAATATTTCTGATTATAAATATGGTCAACTAAGATGCAGTCAACCCATGTGATTCAATCTATTACACTTTACAAATGATGAATGGCATGCAGCAATAAAAGCACAGGTATTATTAACAATTGCATTTGGAATGCATTCTTATATCTGACAACAAAGGAAATCATTCCACAATAGATCAATTATTAACAAAGAAAACAATTTGTTGGCATAATCAGTTAAGTTGACAATAAAAATTATTTTCATACGCTAGCTAATCACTTGATTATGATTATGAGGTATGCCAGTAAAACAGGGAAGGGTATGTATGCTATTCAAAAACCCTCTGGTGGTAACTCTGCTCTTCCAGATTCATTAATCTATTCAAAAATAACTTCTATATAAATCAAACCCCATCTCTTATGTCAGCCTTATCTGTAATACTAGGGATAAGGTCATAAAAAACCAGACATTTGGACACCGAGGAGGAAAAACTCAAACCCAAGTTCTGATGTTCCTAAGGAGATTAGCTAGAAGAAGAAAAGGTCCCACCAGAGCTCCCAGCATTAATCCATTTAATCAATAGTTAAATCAACAGAAATTGCTTCTTCAGATTTACTTCTCACACTAAGCAACCCAAAAACTTCAGACCCTTAGTCTTAAATAATGAAATGATCCTATTCACATACCTACAAGGTTGTAGAAAAGATTTCTGTGAAAGGAAGTACTGTACTGTATAGTTAACATTCCAGAGGCTAAATGCAGGAGTTTTTTTAACTTCTTAAAACCAAGCAAGACTGAAAATAAAATATGATGTTGATAATTATTTCTCTTCTGAAAAATACCACACTGATAATTTAGGATCAGTTCAAGCTTTATTCCAAGGCCTAAGAAATCTCCAAATATCACCACAATATTTGAAATAAGTATTTCTTGTTTTTTTTTTTTGTAAATGAGGTCAAATGTCCAATTTCATCAGCTGTTTTGACAAATGCATTGTTATAATTCCCAATGATCCAAAAATTATGAGGAAAATGTTGCTGGTTTATTCCATAATTCTATATTTCAGTTATTAAATTCCAGTATATTACAGTCCTTTTCCATTCCTTTTAAGCTACTCTAATGAATTTAGTACTGTCACATCTATAAGTTAATGTTATAGAGCTTTTCTTCAACTAGTATGGTGTCAAGCATATTGTGCTCTAGATTGTTGTCCATCTGAATCTGGATATCCCATAAAAATTTAAATGATCATTATCACATTTTTCATCATTATGTTTATGTCAATACCTTGGGACATCAAATCTACTCTCCTTCTCTCATCACCATCATGGCTCTGATGAGGTATTTAGGAAGCAATAGAGTCATTTTAATTTAAATTATGTATTTATATTGTTTATTAAACTAATAAGACAGTCTAGCTCATACAGCAAACAGGCAACCAGTACAAGGATATTAGATTCTATCCTGTCATACCCAGTCAAAAATGTCAGATCACAGATTATGTGAAAAGTTAGAATAGACAATATTTGGCTTAATGAACCATTAATTTGACATTCATAAAAATAAATTCATAATTTCCTTATGGACTTTGGAAGTGAGGTGATTGACATCAGAAGTCTGGGGGGACAGCAAAGAGCGATAGATCATTTTCAGTAATGCAGATGGATTTTAGAATATTCCCCATTTAGGCCCTAAATACGAAAGCTATCCATCAAAAGCATATTTTATTAAAGTTTTTTCTTTTTGCTTCTATTCTTAAAAAATTCTGTATTGCGAGGAGGGTAAGCGTTAATTGTTAGACTGAATTTCTTTTCTTATGGTTAATTGTGTTAAATACTTTAGTTGAAAAACAGCCTGAGAATCTTTATTAAAAAATATAATTTGTTTTGCTTATTCATACCTGTCAGATATGTAACTTGTTTTTCAAATAGTGATATTGAACTGTGTGACAAATACCACACCAATACCACAAAACATTACAATAGATAAAAATGCATTTGTACTGAAGTTTTAAAACTAATTTGTAGCTAATTTGTCTTCCATGAAAACATGGAACTGATCTAGTATGCTATTTTCTGTAATTCCTTATTGTGAACATTGTGCCAAGTATATCAGAAGCTTATGTTGTCCTTGTACAGTAGTAAATACTGTAAACTTCATCCACAAACAATTAACAGAGAATAATTGTTGCCATTATGGTTAATTCTTACTAGCCTGTTAAATTGTTTTGGCTTCAGGAGAGTTGTAACTAAGAAGATTTACCTCTGTCCCCCGTACCCAAACATACTGAAGTCAGCCAATTTCAGTTGGGCATAAGTACTATCATCGGAAGCAGGATTGCCTCTGGACACGTTTTACATTTATTCAATTTCCAGTTACGGTTCAAAAGTTTAGATCTTCTTTTATCATACAAATAAAATAATTGTTTTCAGTACATTTCTCTTCATTTTACAGGACCGAGAAATCACTTTGTGAAAACGTAACTACAAGGCTATTTGAACTTTATTTTAATTCTCATTCTAGATGATAACCAAGACTAGATATGAAGAATTCAACTATTACAACTGAATTATCCTTTCCTCTCCATCATAGGTAAAGGTTTCCCCTGCCAGTTGTTGCTGATTTAGGGGGCAGTGCTCATCTCCATTTCATAGTCAAAGCCAGAGCAGTTGAAGATGCTTCTGTGGTCATGGGGTTGGCATGACTATATGCTGAGGTGCATGGAATGCCGTTACCTTCCCACCAACTTAGGCAGCACCTATTTATCTATTTGCATTTTGCATGCTTTCGAACTGCTAAGTTGGCAGGAGCTGGGGCAAGTAACAGGAGCTCATCTCATTACACAGCGCCTGGGTCTCAAACTCATGCTACTGACCTGGCCAACAAGCCCAGCGTTTTAACTGCTAGGCCACTATTTGCTGTTTGACATTGTGCTTCCATGACAATCAGCTGCAGGACATCCCCAGACTAGTAAACAGATTCTGAAGGCACAAATGAGAGGAGGAAACTTCTTGTCCATTTTGCTAATATGACCCTGCTATAGCTGGATTGCAAACATGCAAACAGATGACAGTGGAACTAAATAATGTTCTATTGGATGTCTGAATTTCTATAGCTCATATATAGATATATTAGTCTTTGCTAATGGAAGTCATTTTGCTGGCATAATGGGAATATCATGCTACATTTTGGAGCTTCTAGTAATTTAACATGGATTTGTTCTAAATACTGTATTACCATAATAATTCTACCACATTCAATTACATTTAAAACTGAATATTTTGGCATTATGATAAAACGCCAAGAGAGGGCACTGTTTGAATTCATAATATAAACACCTCATTCACAAGATGAAGAATATCAATAATTTCCACTAAAAACTACTAGGAGCCCAGCATTTTTCTAAGATAACAAATGGAATTATAACAAATGGAGTCATTTATATATTTAGACAGATGTTAAAATCAACATCTGTGTTCTTATCAAACCTCTGTTGCCAAATTTCTCCATTCAAAAATCCATTTTTTTCCATTTTAAGCCATCAATCAAGGAAATGTTAATTCTTCCCCAAACTGATTCCCTCTTCAATTTATAGAATTTGAAATCACATAATCAGCAGTAAGCCTGGCCAAGTAGATGCCCTGTATATCTTGGGGTGAAAAGAAGATTGATAAAAGTAATCTAATTGAAAAACCAATGTTTTGGAAGATAGCTGTTGACTCATAATTAGATTTTCCTGTTTCTTCTTCCCATATGCCGCCAACCTTTTGGCTGACAAGCCCAGCATCTTAACTTTTCAGCCAGTATGCCCCCCTATACCTTCCCCACCCAAACTCTAACAAGAGTTGCTTTAAAAAAGGAAGAAGCAACCTGATGCACCCAAGAATCATAAAGGTGGGACAATGACATCAAGGGTATAACATATCAAAATGGGAAGGGACAGCACATTTACAAATCAAAATAATACTGATTACCTTCAGGGTGTTTTACTTTATTTATATATCTAGACTTAGATTGTTTTATATCTTGTTCCTATAAACACTGGATAAGATTTGCATCTGAAATGTAATTAAAATTCATTTATAGGTTATTTTTCTGTTATTAATTTTTTAAAATAATTGTAGAATTAATATTTTTCATGATTTCCTCTTTTCCTTGCACATCTTTCCTTTAAATTTAATTCCCTTTCTTTTGTTTTCTATCACTTAAAAAAAGTACCCTAAAGCATACACAACATCCCTTTATATCCCTCTGTGTTTCAACAGTAGCAAAGCCTTTGAATAAGCTCCAGTTTTTTACAGCTAGAACAGAACTCAATTTGGCCTCTGTCTTCCAGTGTTTTTCCAACAGAAATGTTCTGGAATTAATCAGGATAAATAGGAAAAAGATTAGGAAGCCAACTAAGTGCTGAAACTTGGTATAGGCAGCTTTGGCAAGAACATATATAAACATTTTGATTTAAGAAAATTCTCAAGACAGTTTTTTTTTAAAAAAAGGACAGGTATGTTCAAGTGTAGAGCACAGCAGAAGTCTGCAGTTCAAAGTCAGTCTCAAGATACTAAGAAGTAAATGTTGTGACACCTATCATACAAAGAAAGTAATAGCTGTCACACAAACATGCTCCCACTATTGAAACGCAAAGGACTGTCATGGCCAAAGCATAGAAGCATGTAATCTGGCAAAGAGCAAAATTAAAGCAGCCTTCCAATACAGATGAAAGTCAGAGAATAATTTTATGTGCTATGCTAGATAAAAAAATCAAAACATTGTAATATTACTTAGGGACTAGAGGAATTTGAACTCTCAAAATGTAAAAAAATACATTCTGGTATGAATATTGTACTTTTCCATCCATGGACCAGCAAAGTTATTATTCTGTATTTTGGAAAATACTCTATCCTACTGTTGAAGATAGAATGTGCCACTGGTAGCATTCTGCACACTGATAGAAGAAATCTCTCAGCAAATGGTTCACACTAGATGAAAGTAGTGTGGGAACCACTCTACAAGAATACACATTCAAAGAAAGAATGTACTTTCTGAGAAGGAGATCACATTACTGGGAGGAAATCATCGCTTCCTTGGCATATTATTGAGTCAGTTTTGATTCTTTTGTTGTAGAACGTTATTATAAAATTGGCCCCCTAGTATAATACTGGTAGTCTTTGACTTAGGACTATTTGTTTAAGGACCGTTTAAAGTTTTGATTTGTTGAATGACTGTTTGAGGTTACAATGACTTATGATCAGTCCTCACACTTATGACCATCACAGAATCCTTGTGGTCACATAATTAAAATGTGAGTGCTTGGCTACTGGTAGGTATTTATGATTGCACATTATCACTATTTGCAACATTTCCAATCAGCTTCTGACAAGCAAAGTCAATGGGAGAAGCCAGATTTGCTTAATGACTGTATGATTTGCTTAACAACTGCGAGCAAAGAAGTTGTAAAATTGACATGACTCATTTTAACAACCGCATCATTTAGCAGCAGAAGTTCCAGTCCCAGTTGTGGTCGTAAGTCAAGGCCTATTTGTGTAGCAGCAAATAAATAAGTTCCTTAATTTTAGCAACACATCATTTATTTATATCATTTCTGAGAGGTACAGATGGTATACATTCTAACCTCACAGCAGCAACCTTGTGGACCAGATTTGCCTGCAAGAGGGTAACTGGCTAAAAGTCACTCAGGGAGATCTGTGGCTGAATGAGGAGTTGGCTCTTAGCCTCCCCAGTCCAGTGACAACACCTTCACCAGTAGACAATGTTGGCCTTCTTCAGTTTATCTCTGCCTTTACTTCTGTTGCTTACCTCTTATAAAAATAGTTAATATTCCCATATTTCTATAAGGAACGATTTTGCTTTTCATTAAATGTTTCTTCTTTCTGAGTTCATTCTAACATTCCCATTACTGAATAATAGCTTTCATATGAATATCATCCCGAGCTTACACAAGTCATCTTTTTCCCTGTATCAAAAGCTCTCTCTGATACACTTTTAAGGAGTACTGCTGACTGATCTCATAAAAGTGAACTGCAAAACTCTCAATGATTTCCCTGCAACCGCCATAATATATTGTTGTTGCAGTTCTAATATTTCTACTATATGCAGAAATTTACTGGAGATAGTGAGTAATGAGATTCATGAGCATAGAGAGGCCACTCATAAATGCAAAGGACAACCAAAACCTAAATATCGCAACAAAGTTTAAAAAACAGGCATCTGGACTGGATTTTTCTCAAGCTGTAATAGTAGTTACATATCAATTCTGTAATAGTAGTTACATATCAATTCTGAATTGAGAAAGCCTTTTGGATTAAAGGTGAAACGTCTTCGACTGGCCTGGCCAACCAGCGGCTCGCGAGCCTCATGCGGCTCTTTAACTAGTTTCATGCAGCTCTTCAGGAGCTGTCACATGACATGCGTCAAAAATGCTTGGCTGGCGCTGTCATTCACTCCCCCTACAGCTAGAT
>JANHZU010007549.1:129014-142479 GCA_032468055.1 Acrochordus granulatus | reverse complement strand
TACCTATTTATCTACTTGCATTTTTACATGCTTTTGAACTGCTAGGTTGGCAGGAGCTGGGGCAAGTAACAGGAGCTGACCCCATTATGTGGCAGAACTTGGGACTCAAACTGCCAAGCTGCAGTCCTTTCAGCCAACAAGCATGCATAACTATAATTGTAGTAAAAACATTAAATTCAGCACAAAAAGTGAAATACCATAAGCAGTTAGGTGCTATTATGTATAACAAATCCATATACTTACAACTAAAGCAGTGTGAATTTAAACAATTCAATACAATCACTACTATTACAGCTGAATAAAATTGCATTTTGAAATCTCAACATTCATGCATTTACATTCTAAAATACTTTTTTTAAGAAAAATATGAATTAGAAGGAGAAACTTATCAATTTATCTTGCATATGACTTAATGCTTCTATTTTTTATTTGCTACCTTCGGTTGGAAATTTCTTTGCTCTCTCCTCAAAGAACCATTCACCTGCTTTCACTTTAATATCCCTGGAAAAAAAAATAAGTACTATTTGAATTTTATACATGCCTTTTTCAAGAAGGATTTTTGGAATCATAAGTGGGCTGATTACTTAAAAAATCAAATCAGTTTCATCATGTGATAAAGCACAATGGAATATTAACTCTTAAATACAATAACCAGAGCCGTGTATTCTATAATTTTTCACAAGTATACACAACCCCTTTCCTATACCAGGATCCTATCCTGTAAAGCAGATCTCTTTTTTCTTCCCTCCTCAGGAAGTATTTTTGCAATTCTCCTTCTGAAACTACATTTTTATTCTTTCTCAAGCCCTTTACCATTTTCAGCAGCTGGCTGCTCTGAAACTCCTATGAATCTAATTCCCAAGACAGAGATTCTCACTGTCAAATATATACAGTACTCATACTTAGTTTGATGTGTGTTATTTCAGAAAACCACTAAAGAATAACCAGTCATTCAACTATTAAAGCAAGTTAGGATCTTACTCAAAAGCGGAGCAGACAGTGCATTTCCACAGGAAGGCATTTTGAGTAATGCGACACTGAGAGCATATATGATGACTGCATCCTTTGCACACTGCTCCTCTATTGATAAGGATTCCAAATGACTTCTGACAGCGGGCACATGACTTTTTTTGAGATCCATAGCTGGTACTTTTTGTTCCTTTACACCAAAGTTGCTTCAGCTGGGCTTTCAGGTTGCTGTAGTTGGCCAGAAAGAAATAAAAATATACACACATTTGCCAGATAGGACAATTACCAGCATTACAAATTCTGTATCATCTAAATACTAATAAGCTGTAACTGTGAATTGTAAGACACTATGGAGATAAACTCTTCTACTAAATCACACTGAAAATGTCAAATAACCTAGGAATATTTAATGGCCCATTTTTGAACAAAGTCTCAGAAAAGATAATAGCATCCTAATTCCAAGCAATCTTGGAATACTGAGGAGTTGCATCTATTTTAATTTGGTTCTTGCGTGATCAGGGCACACAAAGAACTAGGAAGGGTGTCAACTTACTGATTCTCATGAAACATATAATCTTGAGCTGTGTGGCTCAGAAAATCTGAATGGCTTGATGTTAGGAGGTTCCAGTCTGTCCTGAATGGTAATCTGGCAACCTGCCCTTGTGCCTAGATTATTTCTATATTTCTCAATGGCCTTTTACATATGGGACATTGCAAAATTCTATTCTGTCTTACCTACAGTTCCCTCTTACATCCCTAAATAAAGTGGATAAAGGAAGGATCTGGAGATTTGGACTCAAGGATTTCAAAAAGAGTAATTTGGACTCCAAAGGATTTCAAAAAGAGTAATATGACAGCATGTAGAGATTTAAACCTCTCAGAATGGTTGGAGCCAAATTTGGGGTCCTGCTTTGGCAGTTTTGCCAGTTTGGAGAGGGGAGTTTGAAGTGCAAAACTCTAGGGTCTGTAACTCTTCAAAATATTTAAGACCTCTATTTTTTGAAACTTTAAAACTAGTAAACACTCCTTCTAAACCTGACCCTAACCCCATCCATTTTTTGGAATGTGGTCCTATAAAATCTGGCACTTCCTTAAGAAGTCAAAGATGCACACCTCTGAGCTAGCCTCATGGATGTAGAGTCAAGTTCTATCTTGCATTTTCATCTATTGATCACAGGGAAACTGTGAAACTCTAACATTCTTTAAAAAGTGTTTGGGATGAGGGAAAATTTTGACTGGTGAAACAAATCGATAAAGGCATGAATGGACTGAGGAAAAGGGCAGAGGGTCACAAAGGCCAAATTAATCTGAATCGTGCACTAGCACGATGGGATGTGAATGTGTGGGTATGCATATGAAGATACATAAAAACAAGGACTCCAGCTCTGCTGTGTTAATCACACTTTTTCAAGTGAGCAAGGAGATTAACAAGTGTCTCCAAAATATATTGCTTTCAAAAAAATAATTCTGTGCATTCTCAAGTACTTGATGTGGAGAATATGAGAGAAAATTAGTTGAAACTTTATTCTAATACTGTATACTGTATAATTGGTGAGAAAGCTGACAGATCTGAATGATCCTGTTTATTCTGTTCTGAGGTCTCAGTTCCTTTGGAAAACCAGTTAGGAGGTCCTTCATAATTTTGGGCTGATATTTGTACCAAACCAACCATATCAAAAAAATATTTTCAAGCATACAAAATTGCACAAGCATTAAGATCTATCTTCTTATTAATTTGAGTTATAAATTTTTTATTGGTATCCTGTTGTTTGCACAACTTTGCCCTAAAGTATATGCTTGTCCAGTACAGTCAATCCATCATTAGTTAAGGAGGGCTATTAATTTTTTAATGAGTAAAAAAAAGTCATTGATTTTGAATGTGAATTGTTTTCACATTAAAAAATAATTGATAGCTAATTATTATTGTTGGTTTATTGAAAGGTATCATTTCTTAACTTCTGATACTGTAAACTACTCTGGAAAATCATATTGAAAATCATCATAGAAGCATCAAAAGCCTTAGTTTTTCCAAAATTCTTAAGGTTGTACCTAATTGCCAAGCTGACTCCATGAGCAATGAATTATGGCATTTCTGCATTGCCAACAGTTTCACCCCCTCCAAGCCCACAATAATACTTGAACTTGTTCTGTGAATATCTCTGCTTCTGCCTATTTGAAATGTTAAGAAGGAACACAAACCACTATCCCACTCCAAACTGCTGCAGATCCTGTAAATCACAACCATCCACACAAAAGGGGAGGATAGGAGAATTAGTTATGTGGAGATTGGCAGATCCATTGGTTCTGTCTTTTGAGAGGAGAAACTTGATGAAACAGAAACCAATTTCACTCTCTCAGTTTTATCTGAACTAAGTAGAAGTTGTTAACCATCAGCTAGCATTTTCATTGCAGAAACTGAAATACAGGAGTTGGGATCACATGGTATAATCAAGAGTCTTCTTCAGTAGCAAAACAGATGCACTGTCAACTATATCCTGCTCTACAGTGATTCTACCTACACTACAGCTAAATCAAAAAGTAATGTGGTGCTACATTGCTTTCAAACTTGTAATACAGTCTTTGTCTAAAACTAAATCAACAAGCTAGTTCCATGCATAATCAAACAATTTCAAATTCCTAGGAGCCCATAGTACTGCTGAAATAGTAAAAAGAGGTGTATAAACACTGTGCTTATTGAGGAATAATTAAGGGAATTAATACATGTTTAATATAAACAGTAGGGGCTGAAGTAATCTTTTTTGTAAGAATGCTCCTGATAAAACCATTTAGGTTTCTTCCTACAAATGATTTCATTTAAAATTTCAACACTAGAAGGTGTTTTTGTAATATTTACCTCAGAAGCATTCTGGATAATTCCAAATCTACATTTTTATGTGCTATTTTGTCTGGACCTCAAAAGATATTCAGTTATACATTTTGAACAATAGATAAATTTGCAAAGCTCATATTCCAAAATAGGAACACACATACCTTATTCTTTCTTCCTCCAGTTTTCTCAACATCTCATCACGACAAAGGACATTTAGGACAATCTCTTGCTCCAGTTCCTTAAGTAAATTAAGGTTAAATTCCTGGGACATCTTCTCTTCTGATAGTCACAAGATAGAGGATCCAGTGTCATCCAGCGGGCAAAAGAGTTAGGAGTCATATTTCTTTCATTCATTACTGAAGCATTTGCAATGCATTGATCTTTTAAAAAGTGGTAAAAAGTATAGCATGTATTTCAAACAAGACTTCATTTTCACAACCTCATTATCTGTTTATCTGTTATCTGCTCATCTTATTTACAGTTGTCTGCTTTTTCCAATGAAGAAATAAATTTTAGGCTCCCAATCTCATGAGACTAATATTAGATTGACAAAAAAGCAGATAAGTAATTCTGATAGGAAATTGGTATGGGAATATTTTTGTTAGATGTCCCTTGATTTTTTTGACTATAAAATTATTGGTCCATAAATGTGCTATGAAATGTGGTTCATCATTGCTTAGTTTCACTCTGCTCATACACTTTTTATGCAATTTTTATATGTAGGTTTAAAAAATTATTTAAAAGCCAATTACTGTACAATAAGGTACACAGAATTAGATACTGTTTCCTCGTCAACTGCCTATTTATTTTGCTGCATATTAGCTATTGTTTTGCTCCTTTTATCAAGTGAAAAACAAAGCATGATCTGGTGTGTGTGTGAGAGAAAAAGAATGAGAATTATGCTCTGCCTATATCTCTAGAGGCATACAATATGGTTTGCATAAAATAAAGCAATTCTCATTGTGAGAACCCTTTCATACAAATCAAGACATGCCTTCTTGATATTGCCAGCAATATGTATTAAAAAAAAGGAACAATTTCAATGAAGTGCCTTGAAGAAAAAAATAGTAAAACATATAAAAGGAGAGATAAGTATCTGAAAAATCACCTTTCATCAGGAGTTCTGCAAATATAAGAAATGTCCCTCCAAACAACTATGTTTTCCAGGAGGCATAAGAATTTGAGAGTTGGAAATGAAGAGAGATAAAACAGAACACATAATGTGTTTTCAGATCAAAGGAAGAATTAAGCTTTACAGTATCTGCATGCCACTTAATATGAAAAGGTAGCATTATATCTTCATTATGCATAGAAGACAAAAAATTCAAATTGGTAACTTCTTTATATGTGAAAAGGTTGTCTGAATTACTTTCTATCAATAAAATTGCAAACATTTATGCAAATAACTTAGCATTCACATCATCATCAGACATAAGGAGGTGTAAGATCTCATTGTTAATGATAGAACTGCCTGTCTCTGAAACATTAGAAGCTGAGCTAGAAATACAAACATTTGCTATAAAATAAGCACATTGGCATGAATGAGATTACTCAAAATTAAGGTATGGTTTATGTTAAATGGACAGTGAAGAGGAAATGAAGAAAGAAGTTGTATAATGCATCATTTCATATTACCACAGGAAAATCTCCTCTTTGGAAATCAGCAATTTAGCTTTTCACTTACAAACATTTTATGTGTATATCCAAATATATTTTATTATAGAAAATCAAGCACATTATTAATAATGGAAATGTTTAAGGGTCATTGGCTATTTTTTTTCCCAAGTCAAATATTATATACTTATCTATGAAATTAACTCACATTAACAAAATTCTTATTCTTGCAAATATAAAAGAGACAGAACTTGTCCATGTTTATATGTTCTATTGGCAGAACATGATTTAGTTATTATCAGCTACTATCCCCGAATTAACTTTTGTTCAGGAATGTCAAGAAGCTATTAAAATCTCTAAAATCCCATTTTTGTTTCTGTTCTGAGACTTGAGTTTAGGCATATCTCTTATTAGATATGCAGGTATCATATTTTGTCATATTACTTTAACTAAATTGAAAATTACATTAAATCCAATTTCATTTTTGTGCTGGCCTCACCTACTTCTTTATTATCATTTTTCTCATCATTGAAAGCAGATCCCCCAGAATCACTATTGTGGGGCCTATTGTGAATGTACCTGCTTGCTACACATTCATACTACTATGGACTGCTAGTCATATCTGAACTAGGAAGATATGGAGGAAAATAATTTCACACTCAGAAAGAGCCAGACATTTAGTTCCTCCTTGGTCCTTTTAAAACTGGTGGCAGAACTCTGGCAGAGATTGCTGGACAGAGGCTGGAAAAAAATAGGCCCCTGATTAAAGTAAAGGTAAAAGTTTCCCTTGCCAGTCATGGCTGACTCTAGGGGGAGGTGCTCATCTCCAATTCACTGCCAAGGGAGCCAGTGTTTGTCCGAAGATGCTTTCGTGGTCATGTGGCCGGCATGACTATATGCCAAGGCACATGGAATGCTGTTACCTTTCCCACCAGATTAGGTGGTAGCTGTTTATCTACTTGCATTTGACATGTTTTCCAACTGCTAAGTTGGCAGAAGCTGGGGCAAGTAACAGGAGCTCACCCCATTATATGGTGGCACTTGGGTCTCACATTTGAGCCACTGATCTTCTAGCCAACAAACCCAGTGTCTTAACTGTTCAGCCACCGCACCCCTTCCTGAATAAAGTAGGCATTGGTAAACACATTCTACCAGGAATTGGATAAGATTGGATTCTTCATGTGTTAAATCTAATTCCCCTCTATTTCTCCATACAATTAGCTTACTGTGAGTTCAGCTTTTTACACAATCTTTCTCTTGCACTGGGGGTCTCCCTGAAAGATAGGTGATGGTGGGCAGCACTGCTAAATCATTAGATTTGGTCAGCATATGAAGACCCCTGGAGATTCTGGGAGAGGAAGCTTGTGAACTCCAGACTTCTACTCTACAGGGTCAATCAGTTCTGTTATGTGGTCCCTGGTTGTGGCAAGAAAATGGCTGGCGTTATTCCCCTCTTGGGCAGAGGAATCTAAAGCTGGGAGATATAGCTTCCCTCAGAGATGCTCTAATGAATTGGGAACTTTTTGAATCAACACTAAGTGATACCACACCAGCTCCTTGACAAAGTACATTTTTCAAAGGCATCATTTCAATATAATTGCATTGTTCTATCATGCTAAGAGCCAAAATTTAGACTATTAAAAAACATTAGAATAACGTAATGACAAACAGAAAATATACTTCCTTTGAGGGACATTTTATCTTCTGAATTTACGAAATTCTCTCCTAATATTGTTAACTGTACCTATGTTACCTTTTGAAAGTTAAATCATTAGGTCTGTGATGGGTGTGTAGAGGTTAAGGCATCAGGCTAAAAATCAGGAGACTATGAAATCTAATCTAAGGTGTGAAGCTAGCTGGGTGACCTTGACTAGTCTTTCTCTCGGCCCCAGGAAGGAAGCAAGGGTAAATAATTTCTGAAAAACTTTGCCCGCAAATTTGTCAAGGCAGTCATCAGGAGTCACTACTGAGTCTAAGGCATACAAAAAAATCCCATAAAACAAACAAAATCCTTACTCTTAGAAAATAAACACAAATCACACAAAATTCCATGAAGACATTTTTCCCATTAATAAATACTGACTTACCGTTTCTTTCCAAGCCAGAAAGCGATCCTCTCTTTATTGAAGAAAAGCTTGTTACCACTTTTCCATTTGATTCTGTCTTGGTGAACCAGAGTTAAGATGGAGTTTTCTCAGTGAGCTTTATTTGATTATCTTTCAGCCATCGGTATTATAAGTCACTATTAGTTATACAATTTATTCTCAAAGTGAGGCTCAACAGGTTTTGTAAGAAACCACTCTTGAGAAAAAACAGCTGTGCTCATTAAAATGGATCTCAAACTTCTAAGTCATTTAACAGGAAGAGTAATAGGAGTTAAATGCGATACTGACAGGGCTTCCTCCTTCTTCCTCTCTAATATTATAAGTGTGCAATATTGCAAACCTCAATTTCCGCCAAGTTTCAGAATAAGAAACATATAGAGTCAATATACCATTTACAATAAATGAGAGGGGTTTTGTTTTCTGACAACATAAGCAATGAGGTAATACTACAGGATTGTTAATGTTGTGGTGAAATTGCTTCATTTATGGTGAATGTCCACGTTAGCATAGTTTTGATGTACAGACGGCTTTTATTTTTGTTGTAGGACCAAAAATAAATTGATCACTCATCAAGAACAAGCAGCATCTTAGCTGGAGGCTCTACAGCAGGGTTTTCCAAACTTGAAAACTTGCAGACTGGGGGATTCTGGGAGTTGAAGTTGGGGACTAGTCAAGATCTGCTTACATCTAGGAACTCTATAGGGAATATCTGTGTTGTGGGTTTTTTGAGATGATACCAGCAAGAGGCTGAACAAATCCCTTCAGAAAGGATTTTACTGCAACAATATATTTCAGAATACTTTTTTCCTATAACACAGCAATTATTTGTTTACCACATGATAATCTCTCCATACATTATGGTGAGGTATTCTAGATACAATATACCCATTATATTACTCATTATACATGTATACTTAAACTATGGCAATCTCTTTTTGCTTTTAGTTCTGTATAGGCTACTTCTCTTCCCCTCTACATTTCATACACTCTGTTCCACAGTTATACAGATGGATTCAGATCAGGTACAATCAAGTAGGGGGAGGGAGGTCCTCTTCCTTGCATCTTAAAAACTGAAGCAGCTACCAGAGATTCCACTCTCTTGACTATGGGTGGCTTTGACTTCCAGACGACTTATTCCTCCACCTTGCCAGCACTCGGTCTTAAGAGCTTCAGGGAACCTGAACTTTCCTGCTCTTCGACTCCACTTCTAAGCCACAAGATTCCTGGAGTCAGTTGCAAATATTACGATGACCATTTGTGTTATTGCCCCTGACAGCAGTCCTCTGTCAAGTACATTAATCAAAGAAGGTTCATTTCTGAATGTTTGGGGAAAAGATTGTCCACTTCCCAGTTTCCTGAACTGCTGCCTCTTACTTACAAACATGCACGTTTGTTTTTCTGACTGTGCGGTTTCAGTTCTCGGCAGGACTCTTCTTTTTCCTGTTTAGCATTGCTCACAGACTGATGCAGGCTGAGGAAAATCCTTCATATGCACACACCTACACTGCTGTGCACTTCTGTTTCTGTCTCTTTCTGAACTTGTCTGAAATATTTATTTTAGCTGCTTGCTTGCCTTCCTTCATTTGAGCTCTTGCATTTCATTTCACTTAGTTTTGCTAAAATAATTTTTTTTTAATTCTCAATGAAGTTAGGGACAGTTTAATCCATTAAAAGGTTTTAATTGGTACTTCTAGCAAATAAATCAAGTCTCCTTCATAGTGGGGATTTTAAAGAATCTATTGTGCTCCTCTCCATTTTTACAACACTAACTGGTCAATACAAAACTGTCTAGAAATGGAGCAAAGAGTGGCACTGCATTCCCTGACTACAAGCGTCTGAATGGAAAGGGTAAGATAAGATGGCAAGGGTGAAGAGGAGGAGCATCCAATCTATGCTTCTATAAACTAGACTAAATTCAGCAGTCACAAAACTAAAAGTAAAGCAGCTCTTCCCAAACTGATGCCTCACAGTTGTGGACTTTTTTTGGGTGCCTTTGAGTCCTTGTTGACTCCTGGCAACCACATGGACAAGTTCCTGCAATTTTCTTGGCAAGGTTTCTGAGGTGGCTTGCCCTTGCCTCCTTCCTACAGCAGAGGGCAAGCAAGTAGCCCAAAGTCACCCAGTTGGCTTTACACCAAAGGTCACACAAGAACTCACAGACTCCCAGTTTTTAGCCTGATGCTTTGACCACTACATCAAATTGGCTCAAGTTATGCCAGCTTTGTGCCTCCTGGCACAATGCTTTTTCTGTCTATAACAGTACACCCATCGTCACTGATTACAGGACTTACAAGTCAACATGCTAGCAGGCATTGGCGTAACTCATCAGACACGACTTTTGGCTAGATCTGATACAGATACAACTTTCAAGCCAGTGTACCCTGATTATTCACGAGACAGAGCTGATTGCTTTTGCTACCATTGATTGAACACCAGGGATACGGGTACTCAACCCATGGCAGCTTATTTATCTAAGAATACACAGAGAATCATGGCCTAGAATTAACTCCTACGACTAAGTGGGTCCAGGCCTACAGCACTGTTTTCCCGCCGTCTTCCTGTAGGTGTGCGAGAGGGAGAAAGCGACTTCGCCTCCTCGTCTTTTCCACAACTCTCTGGGGCCTCTCGTCTGAGGCGAGAGTACCAACCTCACCCGATTCTGCTTATGCTTTTCAAAACCCATCCCGGTGGGGTATACGCTGCCATCCGGTGCGTATATTAAAATTACGCTGCCCTAAAATTAAGGAGCACGCCAAAATGCTGCAATGCACATTAGTCTGGTCGCTTTTCGTCCGCGACTGCTTGGGATTTGCTTCCCCCTTCCTCCAGGGTGTGGTGCATCGGCGTTCTCCCGGCCTGGCGACGAAAAGGCGGGTACGAAGTCCACCCGTCCGTCGGTCCGTCCGTCCGTCCTCAAGTTGCCAGGCTCGAAAAGCGCCGCCGCGCATCCAGCACGCTCCCTTCTGAGGAACGTCAAGGTCGGATATCACGGAGGGAGGGCCGACTAGCCGCTTCCCTCCCTCCCTTCGCCCCTGCCTCGCGCGTGCACGGCGGCCGCCGAGGCCCGCGCGGGCCCTCGCGACGCCACAGCGCGGAAGCCGCGAGTGGGAAGCGCAGCCCCGCCACCCCCTCCGCGTCGGATGATTGGCTGAGCGTGCCGACCGCGGCGCGCAACCGCAGAAGAGGGCAGGAGCTTGTCGCGTAGCGGCGACGGACGCGCGGCGTCGGAGTCGAGCTGAGGGAGGAGGATGATGGACGAGCTCCAGTCTGCCGAGGAGGTAACGCGAAGTGACTCTCGCCCTGGGACGTGGGAGGAAGGACGTCGCGTCGCCCCCGGCCTTGCCGTAGCAGACCTCTGGAGAAAAGGTCCGGGTGGCCTCCCTCCCCGGTCGGGACACGCCTCTTCCCCGCTGTCGCCCCTCTTCCCCTCGGTGCTGCCCTCCCCTTTTCTCGCCTTCCAAAGAAAGAGCCCCGCCGCCTCATCCGTTCCTGCTGCCCTCTGCAGCACCGGCGCGGCGGCGCTTTCCCGGCTTTAGGACACAGCTCTTCGCGGCTGCTAACACGGGAACACTTCGGCTACCCCCTTTTTTCCCTTTTTTAGAATTACGCGTTTTAAAAATAGCCCTCCTTCCCCAATGAGATAGGGCGTGCCTCTGTTGGGCTCGCAGCCGGGGGCCTGCAGAAAATTGTTCCTACGCTCTGAATGAGAAAATGGCCTTTGTTTCTTTTCTGTGAAGAACGTCTGCACTGTTTATTTTTTAATCGATTTACAAGACTTACCGTGGCCGCCTGTCCGGTGAAACGATTCTAGGCGGCGCAGAGCAGCCCACAAGAACAACGAAAGAGGAGAGGACCTTCCGAGCCCCGACCTAACATCTTCCTATTAACCCTCATCCGGGCCCCATGCTGAGCTGGGTCTTTCAGGCCTCTATCCTGTTGGCTGTTATACTGCCCCGTCTCTTACTGATACGCTTAAGGAAACGTGAAGCATCTCTTCCTTGCTTTGTTGTGAGGAATTAGGATAGTGACACGGCCTGTTAAGTCAAAATAGGCTGTAAGTGCTCGGGTGCGTGATCCTATCTCACTTAAATGAGTAAAGTATTTTTGCGGTGATAGTGTTTTCGGCTTTGCATAATGCAGTTTTTAAATTTTCTGCCTTTTTTTTAAGACTGCTTTTGTTGTGGATGAAGTAAGCAACATTATAAAAGAGGTACGTTTATTCACCCATATGCATTAAAATTCAGTCTTGTTTCACTTCTGTGTTTCTTAACTTTTAGTTTTTTACTAAGTACTTTTAGGAAGATAGTTTCCACCAATTAACTGACTTTATAAATAGTATGTATTTTCACAGTACCAAACAGCTGTTTGCATAACACTGTAACTCCCTTCAGAAAGAGAAATAAGTCACTTCTATAGTGTGGTAAATAAATATTGGGCTAAATCTTAAATATAAACCCACTTATTAATGGGAATGGTACCTTGCATAATAATTTGAACATTTTTAATGTATGTGACAAAAATACTGGGTTTGCCTTGCTGGTAGTTCGGCTCTTGCATTCTGAAACAGCTGCAACTTCCAGGTAATCTCTGCTCTGTACAACATATGTTGCAGCATTCCAGCCAAATCATGATCAGGATGTGGGTTGCCATTGCCAGAGCATCCTGGTCTATATAAAGGCTGAAACTTGCACTCACCTGGAATTGGACAGATCCTGACTATGGTTTCCACTGCTTTTAAAGCAGGAATCTTAAATCTTAAGGATCCCTCTATCACAAGTCACAGACTTTAGAAGAAACAGGCTCCTAACCAAAGTCACTAAATTCATTCATTACATACATTGTTCAATCAACTATGAATCTCTCTTATGATAGGAAAGTCCAGCTTATGTTTTGTCATACTCCACTAGAATCTCATGAATTTCAGTACAAATTTTGTTTGAAAGATTTCAAATAAATTGTAACTTAGCTCCCTAAAATCCTAATTGTAAAACCAGTTTCAACTTATCCTTTAATGTTTTTAAATAAAAATATTAGGAACTAAACAACAGTAAGTAAGCTGCTTTCACAAAAATATTTAGTGTATGGAAATGTTTATGCAGATGGAGATGCACTAATATTTTAATTGCATCAAATTGTTCTTTCAGGAGCACCTTTATATTCAGGAGTGTGTTTTCAAGGTTTGAAAGGAACTTCATACAGTGAGATAGAGACTCTGAAAAATGCCACTTCATGGCATTTTTAGTGGTCTTTAAAGCTCTGTCTCCTTCCACTATCTGTGGAGGAAAAGGCCTGACAGCTATAGCCGAGATAAGTAGAAAAGGGGAAATTTGGACATTGGGTATACGTTCCATTTCTGAACATTAGCATTTCTGACTTATTTTCTATGCTTGCATAATGTTGATTAACACAAAAGGAAATAGCTTCATGGGCACATGAGGTCTTTATATGCCAGCCATTATGCATCTTTTGATGTCCTAATAGAACTACATTTACAAAAGTACTACTATTGTTTGAAATGATGAAGCAAATCCAGCTCAGGGCTTGTCTTATAGAATTTGAGCTGGCCTGTAATTTAATTGGTAATCTGTTAAATCTAAATGAATAGTACTGGGCAGAACTGAATCTGGCTTCAGTGCTTGTGGCTCACTTAGACAGAATAGAATGTTTTGTCCTATTAAATCCAAACTTCAAGAACAAATTGTTAGCAACTTGGAGCTATAGAATCTTTTTTTCCTTATATGTATCTCCTGCAAACAAATTACATCCTGTTTAAGTTTTCTCAGATATTTTTTTTCTTTTTTAAAGAGCATTGGCTCCATTTACAGTCCTGGCCAAAAGTTTTGAGAATGACACAGATATTAATTTTCACAAAGTCTGCTGCTCCAGTGTTTTAAGATCTTCTTGTCAGATGTTACTATGGTATACTGAAGTATAATTACAAGCATTT
>JANHZU010007549.1:37851-49370 GCA_032468055.1 Acrochordus granulatus | reverse complement strand
CTCCGGAGTTCTCTCTCTTGAATGCCTTTCACTTAATTTACGCTGTTTACACAGCGAGAGAGGAGAGCTCCATTGGGGGATTTCCCACATGAGCTGATCACGTGGTGCTCATTGCGATCAGGAACGTAGGCAGAACACCTGCAAACGTGCTGCTGCCTGCATGGCACTGGAGTAAACCGCGCAAGAGGAGGGATGGTAGAACGCACGCGCGCTGCTTCTGGTATGGCAATGGAGTAAACCGCGCGAGAGGAGAGATGGTAGAATGCATGTGCGCTGCTGCCTGCATGGCAATGGAGTAAATCGTGCAAGAGGAGGGATGGTAGAACGCATGCGCATGGCTTCCGGTATGGCAATGGAGTAAACCGTGCAAGAGGAGGGATGGTAGAACGTACGCACATGGCTTCCGGTATGGCAATGGAGTAAACTGTGCGAGAGTAGAGTTGGTAGAACAGACGCACACTTGCTGCGTTAGCAGAACGCGCGCACGGGGTTGCTGTCTGCAACAATGGACTAAAGCACGAGGTAAGAGTCGGCAGAACTCTCACGGGTGGAGTTGCCTGAATGGGAAATACAGAGCGCGCTTACTGATGATGGGCAAGGTTTGGCACGAAGTTTCCTTGTCTCGTGAGTCGCGGCTCATCTAGCGGAATATTTTTTTATTTTTTTGCTCGTCCTGTGAGTTTCTCAACTTGTGAGTTACTCGTCTTGTGAAGTACCACTGTATTACTAATTTAAAAAGCAATCACTTGACAAACACCTCTTTTGCTTTCATGTCACACTGTCTTCACCTGAAAAGCATTAGGCAGCATGCTCCAATATAGTTCCACATTCAACAACTTTCCATTTTATTATATCTGATAGCTCATAAAGGCATTCTTGCCATATCATTAGCAACATTTCACAGTTTTGTTGGAAACTAAAGTTATGAGGACTTATATATGTCCTTGTTTTCAAGAGAAACCAACCAAGGAGGTGCAATGATGCAGCGGCTTAGGGCCACCAGTTATGTCGACCAGGACATAACTGTCCTGTCACTTGCCTCCAGCTCCTGCCCACCCAGCAGTTCGAAAGCACGTGAAAATGTAAGTAGCTTAATGGGGACCTCCTTTGGAGGGAAAACTGCTGGCCGGCAAAATCGATGGAGCAGCAAGTCGGCACCCATCCCGGGGGCAGAGCAGGAGTCTCGGAGGATGCCCCGGATATGAACATCGCCAGCCAGCTGAGAGGGGTGGGTTAAAAATAAAGAAATGTACAATCTCTAATCTATGTAAGCCGCCAAGATTCTCTGGAAATTGTAGAAATGTGATTAATAAATAATGGCAGCACATGATAGCTATGGAGTGTTCTGAAAGTAGGCTACAAATGCACACCAAACAAATCCATTCCAATTCTATATAAGAAGTGCAAATTATGAATTGCTTTATGTACCATAATTTCTTCCCTGTTACTCAATCTTTGCCTATAGGGCAAAATGCTTGATTAAATATGACAATATAAATCCAGGTCATCTACAACTGTATCACGAAAATAGTGAAGGAAAAACCTTGTGTAGCAAGATAAGAAGCCAGTACACAATTCAGGATTTATTTTCATGACAGGCCAGTTCCAAAATATGTTTCTAATTGAAAAGAAGAGCTGTCATGTCATCACTGAAAAAGATCTTGAAAGGAGAAGTTGTAAGAGGGAACCAATCCTTCCCAGTGGAAAAAGAACAATTATTTGGAATATTATTGATTCTCAGAACAGTCAGTGAACTGAGATGTGGGAAGCCAATTACCAAACCCAATTCTCATTCAAGGATGAATGAAGATTTCATTTCATTTTCCCCAAAAGGGTTTGGCTGCACAGCTCCAGTTAAGGGAGCTGCTGGATTTGGCCAAGGCTGTTTATAAGTGGGCAACTGATTCTCATAGGCAAGAAGGTATAGAATTTCTGTGGAGGATTTGATGTGGCTTTCCTCGAACTTTTCACCTTCCTTTTATCCATCCAAGAATTGTCCTTACAGTTAATTGGCCTTTTTCTTGTGTCTGCTCAGATCAGGTGGCCTTCCATATGCTTGCTTCTATGAAAATACATTTGGTGTTTCATCACTCTCTCCCTGTAGGAGTGCAGCCTCCTTGCTCCTTGCATTCGTCAGCTTCTCACCTTAACCCCAGTTCTGGTGTATGGGAAAAAGAAATATAAAATGGAGTGTATCCTATGTTCTAGATACAGGAGAGAAGGTTAGACAGAGATTGTAGAAAACAGTGAAAGGCAGTGACAGATGTACACATACCCCAAGTGGTTTGCCAGTTCCATTTGAAATGTTCATGGAAGCCTTGGTCCGCCAAACTTATAATTAAGTTAATCCAAGTGATTGTTGTTTCCTGAGTTTGGCAGCCTTATAGGGCTTGACAGCATCATTCTTTCACTCACAAATGCATTATGACTGCCTGCATCCAGTCTCCTGTCAACATTCTGGCCAGTTTCAGCAATCAATAGGGCATTTAATCTATAGATTAAATTTCTACTGCCTCAATGTCCATAAATTCAAACCAATCCCAGATAATTCCTCAACATGTAGCCTCTATTATTTCAATTTGATTTTCCTAGCTAGCTTCAACCCCAAGCAAATGTAAGCTATTTTACACTCTAAGGTGTTTAGAAAATGCATCGTTATGGTTCAGGAGACAATTTTCCTGCTCAGTTTTTCCTAACAGAGACCAAGTCACTTTAAACAAGCTTAGTAATAGTTTCCTTTTCTTTAAGACTTCCTTTTGCCTTTCAGATCAGTTTCAACCAATGCAATTTGCTAAAGATTTCCTTTGTGAAGGAAACAATTCCCTGGAGTTGAGTTTAACACCTTGTAGCTAAATGTATAGGCAAGGAAAAAATAAAGTACACCCTCTTTGAGTTCTATGGCTTTACATATCAGGACAGAGCAGAAATCATCTGGTCCTGAGCAGTTCTTAAAAGGAGGCAAATACAACCTCAGATGAACAACAGCACATGACATATTACACCATGTCATCATTTATTTTACAAAAGAAAGCCAAAACAGAGAAGCCGTGTGTGAAAAACTAAATACACCTTAAGATTCAATAGCTTGTAGAATCACCTTTAGCAGCAATAACAAAATAATTGTCTTCTGTATGACTTATGGTCTCCCAAATTGTTGTAGAGGAATTTTGATCCACTCTCCTTTACAACGTTATACATAGCTCTCCCAAGATCCTGCCACAGCACTGCAGTTAGGTTGAGGTCTGAACTTTGACTGGGCCATTGCAACATTTTGATTCTTTTCTTTTTCAGCCATTCTCTTGTAGATGTGCTGGTATGCTCGGGATCATTGTCCTATTGCATGACCCAATGTAGCCATGCTGTAGCTGATGGACAGATGGCTTCACATTTGATTCTAGAATACTTTGGTATAGAGAGGAGTTCATGGTCGACTCAATGACTGCAAGGTGCCCAGGTCCTGTGGCTGCAAAACAAGCCCAAATCATTACCTCTCTACCACCGTACTTGATGGTTGGAATATTTGCGCTGATATGCTCTGTTTGGTTTTTGCCAAAAGTGGCAAACACCTCCATTTTGATCTTGTCTGCCCAAAGGATAGTTTCCCAGAAGTCTCATGATTTGTTGAGATGCAACTTTGCAAACCTAAGCCATGCTGTTATGTTCTTTTTAGAGAGAAGAGGCTTTCTCCTGGCAATTCTTCCAAACAAGTCATACTTATTCACCTTTTTTCTAATTGTACTGCCATGAACTTTAACATTTCACATGCTAACTGAGACCTGTAGAGTCTGAGATGTCGCTTTTGGATTGTTTGCAATTTCTCTGAGCATTGCATGGTCTGACCTTGGAGTGAATTTCCTGGGATGTACACTCCTGGGAAGATTGGCAACTGTCTTGAATGTTTTCCACTTGTAAATAATCTTCCTCACTGTAGAATGATGGACTTGAAATTGTTTGGAAATGGCCTTATAACCCTTCCCAGATTGATGGGCATAAACAGTTGCTTCTCTAAGATCATTGCTGATGTCTAACACACTCAATTAACACACACCTCAAACCTGGAGACCAGCAAACTCCTAAAACTTTGGCTTTTATAGAGGTAATCATACTTGCTGATGATCAACTGATCAAGGGCACTTGATTAGCAGCACCTGGCTGCTACTTAGCCTCCTCATAGCTATGGAAGTAATAAGAGTGTACTTAGTTTTTCACACATGGCTTCTCCATTTTGGTTATCTTTTTATAAAATAAATGAAATGGTGTAACATGTTGTTTACCTACTTTTAAGAAGTGCTAAGGACCAGATGATTTTTACTATGTCCTGATATGTAAAACTATAGAACTCAAAGAGGGTGTATTTTCTCTTTCACAAGACTGTAGATATCCACATTGATTTCTTGGGCATCTATACTGATTTCAACAATATAGAAGTATTTTGCTCCTGCCTTTTTCCAGAATTAATTTCAGTTTCTAGAGTCTAGATCCCTGGGATTTCTTGGTAATCTCCAATCTAAAGGGAAACTTGATACAAACCTTTTTTTTAAAGACGAGGCAAGATGCGGTTACCTGCTGTGAGCATTAGTACACATATTTTACATATTAAATATAAAAACAGTAGTAAAGAATGTATCTTTCTTGGCTTAATTATTCACAGGGATGGTAACTGTAGTGATGAAAGAAACAGAAGTCTACTACTTGAAGGACTATTAACAATGAAGTCAAACTATAAAGCAAAGAGATATCACATTAGCTTATTCAATAGGTACATTTATCAGCTATGGTTTTCCCACTTTTAACTGATGGATGTGAGTATGGACTTCATGTTGGGGTTCTCATGCCAGGTCCAACATCATCATCACAATTTCTCACTAGTTGTCTGTCAGTAATCAAATTGCTATTACTTAGCAATGTCTTGGGAGGCACATGTACAGCTTCATTTGTCCACTTGTTTTTCATTCTCATTTTGCTAACTCTAAAGAGTGTTTCAAGACTACCTTGACTGAGAAAAAGTCAGTGCTAAAACAAAACAAAATATAGCCTGAAAACCACAGCAGTGGAATAGGCAACTTATTGTAATACAGAATAGCAAATCTGTAATACAGAACAGCAACAAGAAATATAGAACAATATTTCAAGGAGTTTGAAAACAGAAGAGTTCACTACCTCAAGCAATTATGTGGAATTACTCTCATTTTCACTCTTACACAATTTTATTTTAACCCATCAAATATTCCCATGGCACATCGTAATGTATGGTTGAGTGTAATGAAAATATTGCATGTGATCCTTCTTGTGAATTTTGTTTCTGTAGTCAAATGCTGGATTCTTTGATGAGAAATACTTTTTGTCTTTATAAAAGTCGCATTGACTTTAAAATGTATTTTACATTTTTCTCAGTTCTATTGCTAGGATATGGAATAAGCAGGTAAATAAATTCTAAAAACAACCACTGAATCACTACAGTGTAAACTCTCTCTAAAGATTTCTATACCCATGAAATATAAATGGGGAGCTGTTCAATCATGCATCATGGACAGAAAGTTGAATAAAGATTAATTTACATTCAAATTGCCCTTTAGTTATAAAGCTCATCAATAACAGAGCAATTACCTTCTGTGATTATTATGGTAATTAATGAGAGAAATCCATGTAGATAACTCTGAGCTTCTTCTAGGAAGGGCTAAAAACATAAAATACAAAATAAAATGATTAAGCTATAATAATTTTATATAGCACATCCCAGGTTTATTTGTGACATTGTCTGGAATATTATTTCAAATGACCACAAATCTTCTTCCCATACCAACATTCTTTTATTCTGTTGAACTTTTCATTGTCTGTAAGTTAGTGTTTCATAATGACTTTTAAAAAGCAGCATACACAAATCCTGATAAAATTATATGTCTGGTTGCTTTTTTAAATTATTCTCAGAAGAGTTTTATTGCATAATCTATCTTTAAACAATGAGGCGAATCTAATCCCTATCATAACCATACATCCCTATCCTGTCTGTTTTGCCAATACCTCTTTATATAAAAGAATCAAAAGCAGTAATTTGTTTCCCAGCCTTAACTGGAGATGGCAGAAATGAAAGCTGGAATCATTAATACAGTAAGCATATATTTCATCCATCAGCTAGGGTATGGAATGGATAATTGCCCTCAGAGGTAGAAGTTACTCCTATAGAAAATACTTAAGATAAAAAGTCACAACTTTAATATTGAAATTGTGAAGGAGAAACAAATCAAATCAGGTCAAGTGGGTTTTTTTTACTACAGTAATGATCTTCCAGGGACAAGCAAACTTGATGGATTTATTTCCTCTTTCAAATGACAGTGCAGTCAAATACAGCTTTTATTGTATAAAATGTTATGTCATCATCATCAAAACAATCATTGCATATCTGTGTAAGGAAGCCATGTTTCTCTTCTCTTTCTGACTAATGTAAAACTAACTAAACTTTCCATCATAAGAAAAGAAGTTGCAGTATGTTTAATATTTTTAAGTGGCTGCTAGAAAGCTGATTCTAAAGATAACTCTTCAGTGTAGGCACATAGGGTTACATTACACTGATCTTCCCGCATATGCTTGACTTGCTTCAAAAAAAGAGACAGCCTTTAGACCTTTTTATGTTAACTTGCAGTTCAGTGAATTGATCATCTGTTTCCTACCAAGCCTTTGTCTGTCTTTCTTTTTGTCGTGTTGTTGCCCTCTAGTAGGTTTGAAGACAGTCTCTGCAAACTCAGATTATGAGGCATTTTATGAAAGTCAACCACTTCTTAGTGACAAAAAAAGAGGAGCTGAAGCAGATTCTGGGTGAAATTCAGAAATTTAATAAAATATAGAGGCTAAAATTGAAGTTTGGGGCAGAAACTTGCAGGAGATGTTTGAGAAAAATATACAAGAGATTTATTTTTAGAGGGGAAAATAAAAAGGAAAACTGAAAAAATGTAACAAAAGTTAGAAGCTGACAATTATAAAATAAGCCAGCCTGGGCTTGAATCCCTGCAAATAAAGGAAAAAATGGGAACCTTCAGTATAAGAGTTAAAGAAATAAACATGACAGTGGAAAAGTTTGCAGTTAGTCAGATACTGCTGAATTTAAGGGAAAAAATGTTTTTTTCTCAGACACGGAGGGGGTCCCAGGAGCAAACAGAAAAAAAATAAAGATGAAATGATTTGTCAGAAAGAAATGATAGAGTGAATTTGCCTCTTGTAGAAGAAGGTTATTTGTTTAGAGATATTGTAGTTAGTTCAATTTGTAAGAAGATTTACAGAAGAACAAACATTGCAAAAATGTCTCCAAGGAAATTTTATAATGTTGGATAAAGGACTAGTTTTCATGAGAGAAATTTCAGTAAAATTTTTGAGGATGACCTGGAAATATGAAATTTTAAATCTAAATTCATTAATTCAGTATTTAAAGATTGTTTAGATAGGTGAGTTTTTAATGTGCTGTGTTCTATGTATGAAGGGCAATTGTTTACTATGTCTTAGACTCTGTCGCTGAATATTGTTTACTATGTCTTAGACTCTGCCGCTGAATATTCTACTGTGCTTTATCCTACATGCATCTTTCTACAGGAGATGAGATAAAGATTGTAAGATGTTTATACTGATAATCTTTCTAGAGAAGATAAGTTAAAGAAGTTTCTAACTGTTTAGAAGTTGCTCTGGAACTTTCTGCTGGTAAACAAGGAATCTTTGTGGATGGACTTTTTAGCATAAATTTATATGTTGAGATGAAATACTGTGTACATTAAAATATGCATATATAGTGACAGAAAGGAAATGTTTGTTATAGTATATCATTTTTACCATACTAATCTAATTAGATTGAGAGGGGGAACATATTTCCTTTTCCTTTGTATTGATTTATGGACAGATATTCATATGGAGTTGGGTTGGGAATAATGGGGAGGGTTTTTATTTTTTTTATATATTTGTATTTTAGATTTTGTTATTTGTTATTTTTGTGTTATATGTTGGGAGTGCAAAAGCTGGTTTGAAACTCAACATTAAAAAACTAAGATCATAGCAACCGGTCCTATCACTTCCTGGCAAAAAGAAGGGAAAGAAATGGAAGCAGTGGCAGATTTTACTTTCTTGGGCTCCAAGATCACTGCAGATGGTGACTGCAGCCATGAAATTAAAAGACACTTGCTCCTCGAGAGGAAAGCTATGGCAGCATGTTAAAAAGCAGAGACATCACCTTGCCAACAAAGGTCCGTATAGTCAAGGCTATAGTTTTCCCAGTAGTAATGTATGGCTGTGAGAATTGGACCATAAAGAAGACTGAGCATCAAAGAATTGATGCCTTCAAATTATGATGCTGGAAGAAACTCTTGAGAGTCCCTTGGACTGCAAGGAAATCAAACCAGATAATCTTAAATGAAATCAACCTGACTGTTCATTGGAAGGACAGATGCTGAAGCATGAAGCTCAAATACTCTGGCCATTTAATACGAAGAGAAGACTCATTGGAAAAGACTGTGATGCTGGGAAAGACTGAAGGCAAAAGGAGAAGTGGATGACGAGTACCTACGATATGATTGAAAAACACTAACCTAAGCTAACTTTGCCCTAAAGCCTAAACATGAAAAATTGGAGTTTAAATTGAAAGTTAACATTTATAATTTATAATTAAAGCAGCGGCATTTTTTCAAAAAGAAAATAATAATTTGAAAAAAAAATCTGTAAATTAAACATTCAGATCATGACAGGCACCATTTTAAAAGAGATATTTCCCCTTTTCTCTTGCCTCTTTGGAGAAGGGATCTGCAAGAAACATTGAAGTTCCATATTAAAGTCAAGTATAAAGCCTTTGCCTTCAAAATAAATGAATTCATTCACAGGCTTGTGCATGAATGATCAATTCAATTGATCAACTTTTTTTTAAATGGTTGAGAGCCCAACTAACAACTTCATGTAGATGAATAGGAAATTAATTTTATTACTATAATTCTTCTTCCTAAACACTACAGAACATGTATTATCTAACAGCCTCCCCACAAATGGTCAAAGTAAAGCAAAGCAGTGAAATTGGTTTTAAATGAACTTCTGAATACATAATCTTTCAATTGAAAAGATCTGGCTTGTTTCTAACTGGTAGCTTTCCTTTTGCGGTCTTTTTGTAAAACCAATATTAGATGAAAGAGTCACATTCTCTAACTCTAAAATGAGGTAAACTGCCATATGGCTGCTTGCTTGCTAAGCTGTAATTTTCTCCCCTCAAATGTTGACTGAGATTCTGGCAGCTCTTTAAACATTTGATCTAAAATACAAACAAACAACTCCAGTAATCATCCATCTGGGCTTTTAAAAAACATGTGTATTTTCTAAACTAAACCTCCTCCATAGGTAAAGGTTTCCCCTGCCAGTGCTGCTGCTCATCTTTGATTCACAACTGAGGGAGCCAGCATTTGTTTGAAGATGCTTCCACGGTCATGTGGCCAGCAAGACAATACGGCAAGGCACATAGAACATTGTTACTTTTCCCACCGGTGTTAGTACCTATTTATCTACTTGCATTTTTACATGATAGGTTGGCAGAAACTGGAGCAAGTAACAGGAACTCACCCTATTATGCAGTAGCATTTGGGTCTCAAACTGCTAAGCTGCCAATCTTCTGGCTAACAAGCCTAACATCTTAACCGCTCAGCCACCATGCATGCCAAAAATCCTCAGAGTAAATATGAAGCAAGATAGTTACAGCATGAAGAAGGTATATAGAGGATATTATTGCCCTAAAGAAGCTCCTGGTGACATCCAACAGAATCTCTGGATCTGGGCCAGCATAGAGGCAAGCATCATCAGAGATGGCTATCTTCCTACTCCCCCCTACACTCTGAATATTAAAGAAAAGAATAAAAATAAGGCAGGGTTACATTACCAGAATTTCATGGCATTGTCCACTTACCAGATGCAGAAGGAAGAACGAAGGAGAGAAATAAATCTGTTTCTACAAGGTGGATTTGGTCCATAAGGCGGAAATACTTAAGGAAAATAAAAAACCAAGTATCTGTCCCAAGACATATTTGTGAACCAAAACCACGAGTTTCCTGACAACACAGTGATTGATATTCACTCCTACTGGAAAACTAAAGTAGAGCAAAGTATCTCAAGATGCAGAAATCTAGTGACTTTTTAAATGTCTCCATCCAGCAATTTTGTGTTGTTGAGTCACGTAGTCATGTCTGACTCTTTGCAACCCCAAGGACTACAGCACGGCAGTCATCCTGTCCTGCACTGCCTTCTAAAGTCCACCCAAGCCCACATCCATCACAATGACTATACTATCTAACCATCTCATCCTCTGCCACCCCCTTCTCCCTTTGCCTTCAATCTTTCCCAGTATCACAATCTTTTCCAATGAGTCCTCTCTTCGCATTATGTGGCAAAAGTATTTGAGCTTCAGCTTTAGTATCTGTTTCTCCAGTGAACAAGGGTTGATTTCCTTAGGATTGACTGGTTTGATCTCCTTGCAGTCCAAGGGATTCTCAAGAGACTTCCCAGCAACACAATTCAAAGGCATCAATTCTTCAGCACTCAGCCTTCCTTATGATCCAACTCTCACAGCCATAAATTACTACTGGGAAAACCATAGCTTTGTCTATACAAACCGCTGTTGGCAAGGTGATGTCTCTGCTTTTTAATATACTATCTAGGTTTGCCATAACTTTCTTCCCAAAGAGAAAGCATCTTTTAATTTCATGGCTGCAGTAATCATATGCAGTGATCTTGGAGCCCAAGAAAGTAACATCTGTTACTGTTTCTCTTTCTTCCTCTTCTATTTGCCAGAAAGTGATGGGACCAGTTGCGATGATGTTAGTTTTTTTAAATGTTGAGTTTCAAGCAGCTTTTGCACTCTCCTCTTTCACCCTCATCAAGAGGCTCTTTAGTACTTCTTCACTTTCTCATTAGAGTGGTATTGTCTGCATATCTGAGGCTGTGGTATTTCTCCTAGAAATCTTAATTCTGGCTGGTGATTCACCCAGCCCAGAATTTTGCATGATACAGTAAGTTAAATAAGTAGGGTGACAATATACAGCCTTGACATATTCCTTTCCCAGTTTTGAACCAATCTTTTGTTCCATGTCCAGTTCTAACTGTTGCTTCTTGAATAGCATACAATTTTCTCAGGAGACAGGTAAGGCAGTCTGGTACTCCCATCTCTTTCAGAATTTGCCACAGTTTGTTGTGATCCACACAATCAAAAGATTTAGCATAGTCAATGAAGCAGAAATAGATTTTTTTTGGAACTCCCTTGCTTTCTCCATGATCCAGTGAATGTTGGCAATTTGATCTTAGTTCCTCTGCGTCTTCGAAACCCAGCTTGTACATCTGGTGGTTCTCAGTTCACATACTGCTGAAGCCTAGCTTGTACTATTTTGAGAATAACCTTACTAGTGTGTGAAATGAGTGCAATTGTACAGTAGTTTGAATATTCTTTGGCACTGCCCTTCTTTGGGATTGGAATGTAAACTGATCTTTTCCAATCCTGTGGCCATTGTTGAGTTTTC
>JANHZU010007548.1:565851-590549 GCA_032468055.1 Acrochordus granulatus | reverse complement strand
AGGTTTTAGTATTCAGAATTAACTGTACTTAGGCTAAAGAGGACTCGTACCATTAAAAGGCTTGTCCTGTGGTTAGATTTGAGATTTTGTATGGAATCTGAAATGCATAACCAATTAATTTCAAATGTATAACCAAAGCAGTGCTCTTTGTATGGAGCATCGCTATTACATGGAATGTTGGAACAGATCCGTTAATCTATATCTGCTTTGGGAATCACTGACAGCATAGGCCAGCAGTTAAAATGGCCATACATGATGGAGGGAGACTATACAGAGAACTTGTTTCATATCTAATGCATTTATAGAACAGGACTAACGCTAAATACTTTGCCTATTATTAATCATAGCATCTTAATCCTTAAGTTTCCACAGAAAGCATCTCTATAGATGATCCAAAAATGGAAACAGATAATGTCTTGATGCTACTGCTGAGACAATGATTGAAAGAGAACTGAAAGGAAGTGCAGATAATGCTATGGGGAGGAATTCCCCTTCCCCTCCCAAATTCTTTGGATTCAGAGACTCCTCATGTGGGCTCTACAGAAGAATGGGACTCTTACAGATGATGTATATTACAAAGAATTACATTTCAGAAGTTGTAAGGCAACTTAGATATATTTGAAGCTGGTTATAATTTTTTATTTACACTTAACTGATATAGGTATTCCTTAAGTCTGAAATGAATGAATGAGAAATATTCCCTCTAATTTCAGCACTTAACACTATATATTAAATCTTACTTCCTATCTATCTTTCAGAAAATTATGACATACCTGTTTGATTTTCCACATGGACCAAAGGTAGGTGCAAAGAAATATGTTGCTCAATTGTTGGACAGTTTTCATTATTTATTCTTGAATAAGTCAGATATAGAATTCAGTTTTGTTTCTGAATACTGGAAAAACATGGCAGCTATTTAATTATGTATTTGTAAAATTCAGATTGAAGAAACTTTGTGAGTTGCTCTAAATTTAAATTGTTAATAGGTCAAGCAAAAATAAGCTTGAAGCAGATATAGCAGCTTTTGGAAGTCACTAGTGATAATAAGAACTTCTGCTAAATTATTTAATTGTGCTTTAATTAGCAGCACTCATTATTTTAATGGTAGTTGTATGCTTATATGTTAATATAGAAAACATTTTCAGAATTTTAAGCAAAAGAACAATTTTATATTATAATTTAATATAATAAATAAATATGTTTATATAAATTTATTTATATAAATAAATATTTATTTCCAGTATTTATATTTCTGATGGCATTATATTTTTGAATTAATCATGGGAACATGCATTGTCTAGATGATCTTAGTCCATTGGCAGCACTCTAATTAAACAGTTGTAAAAGCTGCAGTCTCACACCAAATATAGCATAGAATACAGTTAGTAGTCTCTGCTGCAATACTAGCTTTAGCCAATACAAGTATGAATTATTACTGTTTGTTTACTTGAGCTTGAGCTTCTGTTTGATTTTTTTTATGTAGCCAGGTAGCTCCCATCGACCATGGCAGTCCTATTTTGATCTCATCCTTGTGGATGCACGCAAGCCTCTTTTTTTTGGAGAAGGCACGGTCTTGAGGCAGGTGGATACAGTAAGTTTACATAGAATACATGGTTAAGACTCACCAGGAAGAACAGACAGTATTCCTATTTCGATAAGTAGAATATGAGTGTTGACTTCTTAGTGTAATTTCTTCCCTTTTGAAAATAATTTAATATTTGCTCTTAACTCTATTTATGAGGGCCAGTTCGGTATACCAGTAAAGACATCAGGCTACAAATTAAGAGACCATGAATTCTAGTCCTGTCTTAGGCATGAAGCCAGCTGGGTAACCTTGGGCCAGTCACACACTCTCAGACTAAGGAAATAGGCAATGGCAAGTCACTGCTGAAATTTTGCCAAGAAAATTGCAGGGATTAGTCCTGAGTGACTCAAAGGGACCAAAACCAATATCAGCTCAACAACTGTATTTATAGCAAATTTAGTTAAGTAAGAAAGTGCAGCATACTTTTCAAATAGATCTTTAAGTATTCTTGTAAAGTATGCTTTCTTCAATAACATACAGCTTAGGAATCCTTCTTTTACTTAAATCAGTTCCACTGCAATTGCAACTACCTCACTTGTCACTGTATGTCAAAGCTGTATCCAATCTGGAAGTAACTTGGTATAAGAGGAATTGGTTGTGATCAGCATTTGTATAGTACCATTTGGAAATATAGGCTGATGCTATCTTTGCTAGCATTTTCCTAGAGTGATTAGATTCTTTATTGTCCAAACATGATTAGACATGCAAGGAATTTGACTTGGGTACAGCAGCTCTTAGTATACTTGCAATGCAGTTGTACATAAAATAATAACATAAATAAATGAAATTATGTATTCAATAGTAAAGTGTGTATCCAAAGTATGCAGCTAGTAGAAAACTGTTGTTGTAACAGGCATGGTTTAGTTGTTTTTAACTACGGTTGAGGCAAGAGTATGAGACAGTAGAAGAATGCTGATAATATATAGGTAAATGCATGGTTGCAATTTTGCACTGCACCTTGGAAAGATGTAAAGAGACAAGTACCATGCATGTGATGCATATAACAAGTGGACTTTCCATTGGGTATTTGTCTGTCTGTCTATCATATTTAAAAAACACCCATCTCATTCACAGAGGGACTCTGGATGGTGTACAATAACAAAAGCATAAAAACAGTGTACAAAATTTTAAAAAGGCAAGGTATGTTAGAATTAATTAAAAGGCAGGAAGGGCTTTCAGAGCACTAACCAGTCCCATGACTCTGTGCTCTTCTGTGCACCCCAGGGAAGGCTGCAGAGCCTTGTTTTTATGCATTTGCTGAGGGCCAGGAAAGCGGTGGTCTGCATCATCTCTGCAGAAGAATGTTCCACAGGGTGGGGGCAAGGCAGAGAAGGCTCTCTTTCTGGACCCCACCTGTCAGAGTTCTTTGGCTGATGGGATCCACAACATACCTTCACTAACAAGGTGGATCGGGCTGATGCAATGGGATGAAGATAGTTTCATAGATAACCTGACCTCATGCCAATTAGGGGTTTAAAGGTCAAACCAAAACTTTTAATTAAGACCTGGAAGCAAACTGGCACCTGATGCAGCTTGCACATCAGAGGTGTTAACATATGCCCTTCTTTGCCTGTGCAACCTCATTTTGTACTAGCTGAAGCTTCTTGTGCATTGCACATGTAGAGTGCATTGCAATAATCCAAAAGGGAGATGACTAGGCCATGAGTGACTGAGTGAAGAACTTCGCTATCCAGGAAAGAGAATAACTGGTGCACAACATGAAGTTGAATGAAGGTCCTCCTAGCCATGACTGCCACCTGCTCTTCAAGCAGAAGCTGTGAGTCTAGAAGGATCCCCAGATTATGCACTGGGTTTGTTTGTAGTAGTGCGATCCATCCAAGATGAAATATGATAAATTCCCAGTGGAGAGGGGATCCCTACTCACAGCCATTCTATCTTACCAGGATTCAGTTGAAGTCTGCTGTCCCCCATCCAGGTCCTCACAATCTCCAGGCACTGTGAAAGAACATCCACAGCATCATTCACTTCATGGAGATGTACACCTGGGTATCATCAGCATAATGGTGATACTTTACCCCATGGTGATGGACAATCTCACCCAATGGTTCCATGTAGATGATAAAAAGGAGCAGAGAAAACACTGAGCCCTGCAGCACTCCACAAAGCAGGGGCTGAGAGCTGGACTTCTCACTCTCTATCAACACCAATTTGAGACTGGCCTTGGAGGAAGGAGGCAAATCAGTACAGAACTGTGCTGCCCACCCCCACTTCTCTAAGTTCAAATTTCTGGACTCTATAATCTCCCAAGACTTGAAATGGATGGCTAATATTAGCATCATTATTAAGAAGGCACAACAGATGTACTTCCTGCATCAGCTCAAGAAGTTCAACCCGCCTCAAGCTGCTAATACAGTTCTACAGAAGGATCATTGAGTCTGTCCTTTGTACCTTTGTAACTGTCTGATTCATTGCAGCAACTATGCAGAACGGGTCAGGAATGCAGAAAGGATAATTGCAGCTAGCCTGCCCTCAATGGGGAATCTATATATTGAGAGGGCGGAGAAGATATCTGCAGACCCTTCTCACCTTGGGCATAATTTGAACTTCCTCCCTCTGGACAGAGCTATAAACAACCAGACATAAGGACAGTCCCCCCCCATGCCATAATTCAGCTGAATACTTGCTTCATGCTATATGTTTTAATTGAGAACCTCTGAGAGTCATTTTGAGTTTGGCAGCATACAAATTTGATAAATAAATAGCAGGACACAAAGTGCAAATCAATTCTAAATTCAAAATTAAGTTAAATTCTGTCAAATGTCACCTTATGTGAGAAATGTTTCTTATGTGAGAAATATTTTTCTTATCATCTTTTTCCTTTTTCATATGGGACTGAAAAAGACTCCTGGATAGGAGTTGACATTTCTCGGTTACATCTAATAATAAAAGTCCAGTTAAGAAAGTTTCCATTTTTTGCAATTCTGCTACAAATCATGATCTGGATTAATGAGAAACTTCTGTCTCATGTGTATGCATACTTTTCAATAGATTATGATTCTAATTCTACACTATAATATTCCCTTTCTACTGGCTGCATACTTTGGATGCACACTTTACTGTTAAATACCTAACTTTGTTTATGTGATTATTTTTATTTACTGTTGTCTTTCAAGTATACTGACAGCTGCTGTACCAGAGTCAAATTCTTTGCATGTCTAACCATACTTGGCCAATAAAGTATCTGAATCTGATCCAAAAGGATACCATGGTCAATGGTGTTGAAAGTTGCTGAGAGGTCAGAAGAGCAAAGACGGTTGCAACACCTCCTTCCCGCTCATGCCACAGATCCTCCATGAGTGTGACCAATGCTGTTTCTGTCCCATATTCTGAAAAGGGTCCAGATAATCTGTTCCCTCCAGGATCATTTGAAGCTACAATTTCTCCAGTTTTTCAATCACCTTCCCCAAAAAGGAAAGGTGGGAGACTGGATGAAAATTATCCAGAATGATGGGGTCTAGCGATGACTTCTTCAGGTGGCACACCAGAGCCTCTGGGCTGGGAACACCCCCTCCAACAAGGATGAATTCACCATCATTTGGACCCACCCACATGACACCTCCCAAGCAGCCTTAACCAGCCAGGAAGGGCATAGATCTAGTGCACAGGTGGTGGTGTTTACATTCCAGAGGAATTTCTCAGGTCCAACAGAATCAAACTGTTCCCAGACAGGTAAGTATACTTGCTGGGCAACTCCACAGGACTTACATCATGCTTGGCATCCAACTGTAAACGAATTTGTTGTTGCCCCACCCTTCCAAATGGAAAATGGGTTGGTGTTCATGAAAACAAGTTTCTCTTCCTTTTCAGGTTACTGGCAAGTTGAAAATTGGAACCTACACAGGTCCTTTGCAGCATGGTATTGTCTACTCTGGAGGTAAAACAAAGATGTTTATTTTATTAAGAGCAAAAAGAGGGATTTTGCTTTTAGTCAGCCTCAGTCAGAGTTTGAAACTGGGTCATAACATATCTTCTGTAGAGGAAGAGTTTTCTCTGTTGAGGGAAGCAGAATCTTTCCCAACATAAGCTACTGGGAGCAATTATTTCCCAATTCATGTTATGTTACCTTTGTTGGGACAGGGAAACTGTAGCTTTTCAGAAATAGCTGAAATACTGCTGCCAGCTTCCCTCTCCTGGGACTATAATTGGAGGCAAAGAGGCAGCAGCTTGTATCTTCCTCACTCTCATGTATCTCTTTTGAATATATGAAATCTTTTATTAAGGAATACATCAGAGAGAGATCCTAAGGGTTTGCCATTTGAAATCAGATTTTTTTGTATATTACTAGTATATTCCTCTAAAGTAAAATACACATACCATGCATTACATACAGCATGTGCGTTAGTAGCTTCTCTGTATTTTAAAACTCTTATGTATGTGTGTAAGAGAGAAAAGAGGGTCCAATCACCTTGAACTTTCCACTAGGGAGTTTTGGTCCTGAAAATGAAAATGTTCTGATCAGCAAAGCAGAGTAAGGAAGAGTTACATATAAGCGTGCTTGATTTCTTACAGTCATTACTGTTTAGGGAACGGTACATGAAAAGCAAGAAGTTTTCTACATGATGTCTTAAGACTTTTGTGAAGGATAAAAAACATCATGATTGTTCCTAAGACCTTCCTTCTTCTTAGGCTCCTCTGATACAGTTTGTGATCTCCTGGGAGCCAAAGGCAAAGACATTTTATATATAGGTGACCATATATTTGGAGACATTCTGAAATCCAAAAAACGCCAAGGTTGGAGAACCTTTTTAGTGATTCCAGAACTGGCACAGGAGCTTCATGTCTGGACAGACAAAAGCTGTAAGTGATTAATATTCCAAGATCAGATTTGACTTGGCATAGAAGAAATGGAAAAGTACTTGCTTTGTCCCCAAATAATGGATTATTTGCATTATACTTATTTGGGTGGATCCATACATTAGAAGGAAAGAGAAATTTCTTCAGGTCATTCATATTGATGTCTTGTGAAAACTATTCTTTCTCTTATACAGGTTGGATTGAGACTGAGAAAATTTGTTTCCATTGATAATGTCACTAATGCATCTAAGATTTGTTGTTTTTATTTATTCAAAACATGTACACCCTGTTTTTCCATTAAAATGTACAAGGTTATTTTCAGCAACAATTCAGATAAGAAATATAAACGATTCACATTGGAAGGCACAAAAACATAAACATAATAGAGCAATGAGAGATCCAGAGACAGGAACTTTAACTCTGAGAGGTCTCCAATTATCTTGGATGCCTTCACTTGATAGGTATTGCAGATATTGTTAAGTGGAAGAAGCAGGCCCAGACAGCTCAGTTCTAAGCTAAAGATACATTGAAGCTTCAAGGTCATAAGGATTTCTTCAACTGCCAGCCCAACATCTGCATTCCCCAGATATGACTAATGGTTCACGAGGGGTGGGAGCTCTGGTGTTTGTCCAAGTGCAGAAATTCCAAACTGAGCCCCCTCTTCGTTCTTGGCTCAACCCCTCTTTCTACCACAGATACATTGAAAAGATTGATTGCAATTGGAATCAGCGGAAGCAGATGGTTCTTTTTAGCCATGTAATTGTTCCTATCATGCACAGATTAGAAATGAAAGATGAAAACTGCCATGCCTGCTCACCTGTACCTTTTTAAAAAATGGAGACATTTGCTGTGAAAATTGCATGAAGTGTTCCAAACAAAATTTTACATAGTCATTTAGAAAGCAAGTGATAATCTGTGCCTCTTAGCATTTGTTCTTTTGATGATAAAATTGTTGTCTGTTAGATTTGCCTGATTGACTTCCACTTGGGAATGTTCTTTACTCTCTCCCCTACTTAGGTCTTTTTGAAGAACTTCAGAGTCTAGATATCTTCTTGGCTGAGCTATACAAGTAAGAAATGAATTCTTATTTACAAAGTATAACACAAATATTGCATCTTATCAGAATGTCATTAAGCCTCTCCATTTTACAAATGGTTGCATCATTTCAGTGACTTCCAGATTTAATGTAAATCTGGGAATAGAGTTGTATGTGAGCCCCAGTCACCTTCCTAAATTGGTCTTTGTTTTGCTCCATCCACCCCATGTTAATTTTAAAACACTTTTATGTGCTTCTTTATTTTTTAAATGTCAACAGGCATTTGGATAGTAGCAGCAATGAGCGTCCCGATATTAGTTCCATCCAGAGGCGTATTAAGGTAATGTTTACCATTTAGTCTTGGCTTTCTTTCTGCCTCCTTATTAAACCCTTTCATTTCCAGTTCCTCAGAACGATGCTGGACTGAAGCATTCTGTAATAACTGTAATGGAAGACTGTTCCACAGGATGTAGGACATGAAATGAGTGAAAAAAGGAACTGAGAGGGAAGATGGAAGGTCAAGGCTGCATTTACACATTATTTTTGGCTTTGTCTGATATATGAACCATGCCAAGACTCCATACTTTACATACATCTCATTATGTGTAAACCAGACTTAAGGAAGAATAATTTTAGAAAATTATTACAGGAGCTAAAAACATGAGACTGTATGCTGCATTGTTAAGAATTATGAATTGTGCACCGGAGAAAAAGTAAGACTGAACAAGTAGGATGTTAGGATAGCTAAAGAAAATAGAAGGCAGTGGCAATATTGCAGGATGTAAAGCTTGTCACTTTTCAGGAGCAACAGTGCCAGATGGGGCACACTGCTAGTTGTATAGTTCAATCCAATTATGTACATTGTGGGGAGACTAAAAGTTTCTGGACCATGAACATTATTTTTGTATGCTCTAGGGTTCAGCACTTCCCACCCCATTTCTTCTTCTAAAAATGACTCCATTGTTCTCAAGATAAATAAACCCAAAGTCCCAAATGGAATGTACAAGAATATACAAGAAACAATTCCCCCCCAACAGAATATATAAGAATAATACAAGAAACTATGGATGATTTTTCCTAAGATGTCCATTACCTAAAAAAGCTTTTGATCTCTAATTGAATGAGTGGATTCAAAAGAACAAAGCACTGTTTATAATCCAGTAGGAACATGTTTGTCCTATGATTGCCATGGCATCCTTCTTAATAAATGGAATTATCATCCCCTGGAGTAAATGGGAAAGCTTCATATAGGAATTAGAGCTCTCACTTTAGACTGTGGTAAATGCTAATTTTATTTTCTGATTTCAGAAAGTGACTCATGACATGGATATGTGCTATGGGATGATGGGAAGTCTATTCCGAAGTGGTTCCCGACAAACGCTGTTTGCTAGTCAGGTGATGCGGTATGCAGATCTCTATGCAGCATCTTTCATCAACCTCTTATATTATCCTTTCAGTTACCTCTTCAGAGCTGCCCATGTGCTGGTAAGTTGAAACACAGGTTTTCATTCCAGGTTGGCAGGATAGTCCAGACATTTTTCTGAATCTTCAAGGCACAGAGTAAAGCATTCTCATCAGAAAAGAGATGTAGCCTAATTTATCAGGTAGGATGACATTGGCACTGCATACAGCAAAAGCTAATCAGTTACTACATGGTAAAGGTAGACCAATCAGGCCTCTTTTCTAGAAGTGACTTTCCTTTTTAAATTCTGGTGAGAGAAGTTTGGAGTACCTTGAAATCTTACTTTTAAGGAGCAAATGTTGCCCATTTGAAGCTGAATGAACCTATATTTGACTGAATCACATTAAACAAGTTACACAAGATGTAAGACCTACATCTATATTATCTTTATGACCAACATTATAGTTTTGTAAACAGTGTTGGCAATGCATCAATTAGCCCTCCATGAGAAAAAATTCCAGGCTTTCCTGTACAAAGAATTACTTACCTATAACTCTTATTTTTATTATGTTGGTAAATATTCACCATTCTGACAAACTCCTTCCCAGGAAAGGCAAATTGACCCCTGCTTTGTGGTGAAGGTATTTCAGTTCACCAAACATATAAGCATCTTAGCAAACAAACTGGATTTATTTTGCTTTAATGCATTTCAGTTTTTGTAATATGGTATTGTTTTTGCTGTTGTAAGTTGCTTTGTAATCTTACATAGATATGGACATCCATGTTAGTGTCTGCTCATAATGCAGTTAATGTGTCACCTACCTTCTCAGAGCACTGAAAGGTACTCTGTCTCCATTGCAGATGCCGCATGAGTCAACAGTGGAACACACCCATGTGGATATCAATGAGACTGAATCCCCAATGGCCACCCGTAACCGCACTTCTGTGGACTTCAAAGATTCCGACAAACGACATCAGCTCACACGATCTGTTAGTGAGATTAAACCACCCAATCTCTTCCCTCAAACACCCCAAGAGATTACACATTGTCATGATGAGGATGATGATGAGGAAGAGGAGGAGGAGGAGGAAGAATAGAAAATACTTACTTGCATAAAATGTGGTGATAGTAGGAATTGGGAGGAACTGATTCCCCCCAAAAGGGGATAACAAGCAAGCAAGCAAGCAAAAACTAATCAGGAGTCCTTTATCTTTAGCAAGCTTATTCCTTGCAGACCTATTCCAAATATACAAAGAATATGCTCACTGAATTAAGTCCATATGTAGGTAGCCCAGATACATTGCACCCACACACAGAATACAGAAAGAAGGCTTGTTTGTGTATTCTTTATTTTTCTACTGGTGCATTTCATTAAAATGGCCCCTCAGGCAGAAAGTTTTCCATGACCTGCAGTAATCACAGCAATTATAGTTCTTTGATTCTTTAGGGAGAGAGCCACCTATCTGTACTTAATGCTGTATGCATAAAAATGAGAGTATTTTCCAGGTTAAGTCCCTTCAGTCAGGTGCAGTCTTCCAGCATTGCTTTATTGCTATCAAGTTTCTACTTGTTTTTGTACTTTATGATTTAAGAAATGATATACCACCTATTCTTGGATGTCTGATAGTTTTCTGTGGCCAAAATCTAAAAGCTTTATCATTCTGACAGGGGCATATGGTGCTTGTGTCAGGGACTTCCTAAAACAATTCCTTATGCTCTGTGTTTCTTCTGTGTCCTGAATATGTCTACTGAGGAGATCTGTGCTTTTTATACTCAGTTTTGTGAGAGAAGGAAAATAATTATTTTGTATGTTTGAATGGCCTTGAGGAAAACAAATGCTAGTGCAGCCCAGACAAAGAAAAGTACAGCCTGAAAAAAGTTTCATTTGCACCTCTTTTCATTCCCTTCTATTGATAAAACTTTAGACTCTGTGTCAGAGTAAGATTCTGTTCAATTGGCAGCCACTCAGCTCACTCCTACTGAGTTGGAGTATGTGGCAGCAAAAGGTTCCAGAGCCTTAACAAACAAGAACAACTTCAACAGAATGTCCTTATTGAACCACTCTGTTTTTATCTCCATTCCAGAAATGAGAATTGATGAAGATCTGCTTCATAATATTTGTAAAAGGCTCTGAGGGCCTAGTTTGTCCTATTAATTAGTTCAGGCTGTTAAATCAAAGCACATTTCCTCTGAAATTACTCTTTAGTGCAAGGCTGCCTGGGTTTCTTTTTCATATAAATAGTTTCCTGAAATATAACATATTTCTTACCATTCTATGCCATTGGTATATAGAAGACAGAAAAGAGGCCCTATTTTAAAGTATTGGAATTTTTATTTTGAATCATTCAATAGTAATTATTCCATTATTAAACACACCAAATTGCAAATCAGCAGGATAAACTGGTACTGCTCTGACATATCTGAAAAATATAAAAAATTATATTTTATAAGCAGCTTTTTCATTTCTGAAAGATGGATTCAACAGTGTTAGACCGGCGAACCAAAAAATTTACAAATTTAAGGATATATGAATAATATTTAATCCAAGGCTAATAACCATTATGAAAAGGACAGATGTTTCAAAAACGGTAGTGAAATTCTGGGAAATTTAATTCCCATTATCTCTGCCTCATTGCATTTGGCTGTAACGTGATGGCAATAATAGATAACATGGACTTTATCCAGAGATTAATCTTGGAATAGAGATGAATACCTGCAGCATAATATGTTAGTAATGCAATCAGAATTAAAATAGACTGTTCATAGGAACAGATCCAGGTAGTTTTAGAATTCCAACAACCCAAGCTTAACCAACTGCATTCCCCACTGTTTTTTCCTGTTCCATGCTATTATGGATTGCTGCCTTGCGACCCAGCACTTAATTGCCCCATCAGTAATTTCACCATGATGTTGCAGTCATCTTGTCTTAGTTTGGAAAAAGAGTTTGTAACTGCTCTGGTGGTAAGTATAGTCAGTTCAACTACTACTTTTAGTTCTGAAAGATATCATTTATAATGGTAGGCAAGCATTTCCAGCATCCTAGTCAAATTTGTTTTTAAACATTTTGACAGGAAAGAAGATGATCAAAAAGCGAGGAAGTGCTGAGAAGTGGAATTTGTTTCCAATAGTATCACATACAGCAAAATAATTTAGATCCTCCAGAGCACAAGGAACAAAAAGAAAAGGAAAAAACATCCAATTGTGACAATGGAGGCTATGTCCTATAACTCTAAACATAACCCATTGTTTGTTCTGGTCTTAAAATATAATTTATGCTTTATAGATTTCATCAATAAATCTGGATGCAGTCCTCAGTGTCTAAGGCATTCTGGTTGCCCATAAAAACTTTGCAGTGAAAAATCAAACCTTCAGTGATTGATTAAGGTCCTCCTATTTTGTTTCAGTAATACAAAAATGATGATAAGTCATTTCAGTCACGTGGAGAAAACAAATCAAAATCAGGAATATTTTTTAATATAAATAGTCACTGAGCATCATGTCATAATTTTTATATTATTTCTCCAGTAAGCTCATATCATATTGTATTAGTTTTCACTTTCTTTTAGGAGAAACCAGGAAATCTGTTTAAGGGGCTCCTACTGTGCAGCACAAATTCAGCCAGCAGCTCTTCTATTAAAGCCACTGTATGTACTGGACACAGCATGGGTGAGATGTATTTAATTCCCTATTTGACTAGAGAGTTCACCAGGCAATATGAGCCAATCACATACAAACACGTTTTAACTTACCCAAAAGAGGATAGAAAAATAAATTGTTGGGAGCTCCAAAATGTGTTTAAAAGTTGGACAAAATCCTATTGAGCTGTCAGAATCATACTCTGAATTTCAGTTTTCTTATGTTTCTGGGGGCTGAATAAGATGGCACAAAAGAGGACTTTGGCAGCATGAAGACCTTTTTATTTTTGTTATCTCCTGAGATAATGTAACATTTGGCTGCTTTATTTGAATGCAGAACCCTACTAACACTGAAGGATGAAAGGAAAAAAAACATTAAATGTACAGAAACAACTCAAGCATGGTTAATATTCACGAGATTAAATTTAAGCTTTAAATGAATACTACAGGCATTTTTATCCAGATTAAAAATAAAGTATATGTCCTTATAGGAAGGGAAAACTAATTACCAGTATATTGAGTACATAGCAAAAGGGATCAAATTGGGCACCAAAATCTTCCATGAATACCAGAAATCAGAATATACTAGGAAGAAAGGAAGAAAATTTGGAGGGCCAGCTAAATGTTCTTAATTTCATCCCAAAGTAAAAAAAAAGACAGTGTTTTTCTTCTACCTGAAAACAAATACCAGCATAATGTTCTCTCCTTTTCTAGCTGGTGACTGTGACCATTAACAAGACTGCAAGTAACCATTCATGAACAACAAAGGCAAATCCTGACCAAAGACTTTTGGAAGTCAAACATTCGTTCAGAAGAAGCCTTCCATTCTCTCTGGAAGCTACTTTTAGAAAATTAATCATCTTGTCCTCTTATTTAAAAAGAGATGATGCATGGAATGGGAAAAAGCCACTTAGAAACAAAGCTCAACAGTAAAAACACATTTATCTAACAAAAATAAACTGCTTTTCAATAAAATTGCAAAATATACAAATAAATCAAGTTCAAAATAAATAGAATAAATTGTCAATACTACTGAGTAATGGTACACTCCACTGGGATTGCAAATTATTTTTGAAATGTGTACATTCCATTTGTGCTTTTTCAGAGATTATATGAACGTGGTATGGAATATTATTAGGAGTCCATTACTATTTAGAAGAGGGAGAATATATAATGCAACATTAAAAATGAACATACAAAAAGAGTATAGATATTTTGGAGTGCAGTAATAAATAGAAACAAATTGTGTGAAGAACTTTTGAATTCTTACCAAAGCATAATATAAATTGGAATCCAAAGCTTGGAACTTTATAACTTTGATTTAAAAGATCTTGATCTACTGTATTTCATCTGTGTAAATCTGCACAGCATTTATGAGGGAGAAAGAAAGGTACAGTAACCACATTGGAGAGCTTAGCCTGAGATCGTTAAGAGGAATTAGTTAAGAAATGACAATAACCATATAGTGTATGAAGTATTAAAAATAAGTGGACGAAATGTACATCACAAATAACGAACAGCTCTCAGGAGTCCCTATACTACTTACATTCTCTTTCAGTAACATCCTAGCCTCCCATTGTGTGATATCCAATGAAAGGCTGCCTTTGCTTGAAGCACCATGTTAATTATCCATGCTACGGATACCCACCAAAAGTGCACATTTCCCTTCTTCGTCCATGAGCTAATCTGGAAGTAGGTTGTGCAAGCATGCACAATTATTCTGGCAAAAACATCAAGAGTCTTGAGCACTGTCTAACCTCATACATTTATAAGACAAATTATTTTTAACCCTGTGTTCATTCTCCTATCTTTTGAGTTCAAGGCTCATTGCTTTAATGCTAGTTCAGTCTTCACATTTATTTTAGAATTAATCATAAGATGGTTTAGTATCTGTTTATCAAAAGATAAGCTGCATTGATTGCTACTGCAAGTCGACAGGCACTTCAGTGGAAATAATGCTGATTGCCAACAGTAGGTTAGGAAAGTACAGCAAACGTGTATCTCAACTGACCGCCTATTATGATGGTGTTTTTACACACAAAAACGGAAATAAACCTAAACTAGCAAATTCACCCTATTCTAAACTAGTTTCATCTGCACAGCTACTTGGGGCAAAGACTGTCTTGTGGATTGGTCTCACAGTAAGCAGAAGTGGAGATTATGAAGCTCTCATAATGGATAATCCAAAGGCAAAAGAAGGAATTACTGACAAAGTTCAGTGCAATAAAATAATATTTTGCTAGTTTGTAGTATCATGTGAAGTCTCATTCTAAAAATCACAGGAGATGCTGCATGGAATCCAAAGGCTGAAACAAAAGTGCATTTATTTATGGACATATTTTTCTTCTATGGTAAGATGGAAGAGGGGGTATATTCTGGTAATTATCATTTTGGTTTAAATGCAAAAGTTTTTAAAAAAACATTAAAAGTAATCGTATCCCCAAATACAAAGAACAGATTAATCAGAAATTTTCACACGGAGATGTAAGCATGATTCTAATTGAACATTAGAATAACGCATCAATGTGCCTTATTATCATATGCTGTCTAGTTCAATTGAGAAAGTTAGGCAGTTAAACTTTGTTCAGGCTACACTATGATCACTACTCTGCCAATTACTAAATGTCTGAAAATGGAATTAAGGCCTTTCTTGCCTGCCAGTTGTCTCTGTTGCCATATCAAAATAACAAGATACACATCACCTGTTTGAAATATACAACCATTTGGATATCCTGTCCTAGTTATAGCTATCATGTGTTAAGAGTTAAATGCTGCTGAGATCCTTTCAAAGAATTATTACATTTACCTGAGAAAAAAAGCATACGGGTGTCTCAATGGTCAGTCCGACAATACTGTCTTTGTCTTTCAGCCCTTAGCATAAAATGTAATGTTAATTGACAAATTACATCTCTATACTATCTTTAAGAATAATTCACATAATCACCACCATGTGAGAGTTACTCAAAATTACAGAATTGCTGGTGTATATGAAATAGTTTATTATCACAAGCAGCCATAACCCTGTGGCTGTGGCTTCTGAACAAACACAGCTCACTACATCCCTACAGTTTCAAAGCAGTCTCCAAATACTGGCATTTACAGATAAAATGGCACCTAGTTGTTATATAGAGCAACAAGATCAGAAAGATCACACAAAGCATCAAAGTAGAAAAAGTCTCAGTGACTTGGGTCAATTGATATTTTTATTGCTGGATACTATACTAAAGGTAACAAAGGTTTCCTCTTTCAGTTGTGTCCAACTCTAGGGACCTTCCCACCCATTTAGGTGATACCTATTTATCTACTTGCATTTTGCATGCTTTCGAACTGCTAAGTTGGCAGGAGCTGGGGTGAATCATGAGAGCTCACCCCATTATGTGGCATCTGGGTCTCGAACTTGGGCCACCAACCATCTGGCCAATGAGCCCTGCATCTTAACTGCTAGGCCACCACACCCCACTATACTACCTAAGTGTGTCAGAGTGGTTTTTGCAGAACAGTGAAAAATTGGCCTGGAGCATTATCTACCATACTATCACAAACCCATAGAAGTTCTTCCTGTCACAAAGGTATAAAATCTCTGTGCAAGACTTGGTAAATTTAGAGCAATCGAGGATGAAGAGAATGAAAAAAGTATTCTCTCAAGTACCATTTCTTCATATGCCAGAAGGTTAAGATGCTGCTACATTTCATTGTTCTAAAGATAAAGAGGCATAAAAAGCAGGAGAGATGGGGTACACCAGAAAAACAAAAGATGATGACTAATGTCACTTATGTATCAATAAAAAGGATAACATTGCTCTTTGCTCTCATAAACGCCAGCATATTTCATGCCATTTCCCAATAACTTTGGAAATTAACTTTGGGATTTGCTTAAGAGAAAGTGTACAAAAATATTTTTTGGAAAATTATGCAAGGGTATATAATCTGATTTCCTGCACTTCATTTGCATAGCCGTAATCTTCAGCCACACTTGGATGATTAGTACTTACAGAGTCCATATTTTGAAAGTGGTGCATTTATAGGTAGGTAGCGATTAAGATCAGTGAATCTTTGCAAAATTTCACTCATAGTTTGCAAGCTTAGAGAGGAAAACACTTGAAAATGGGGTTCTCATGAGCTCATGACCTCAGACATTATCTCACACATTTCAAATAACTATCACTTTATGAAGACTTAGCAATGTATTGTCCTAAAAAGTATAAGGCATTCACATTAGTAAGTGTAAAACTAATTCACAGGCATTTGAAGAACTATTAATAAGAAACCCACACATGGTTCATTTATAAGACTTATACAAAAGCTTAATGACCTGTCGAATCCCAGAATGAAGAAACAGAGAAAAGGAGCAGCTGGGACGAAGGGGCAAGAAAGATTTCTATCTAAGTCTGAGCACCCAATGCAGATTCCAAGCTTTTCCTGCCCTGTGGTATTTGAAAGGGAAAGGCTCAGAACATTCCATTCTAGGGTGACAGCGAAAGTCACATTACCTGCCAAAATATATTTGGATATTTTAAAAAAAAAGATTGACAGAGTACATGAAAAACAGAATTTAAATAATTTGAGTAATATTCATAAGGACATGAGTAAATTCAGATAATCCAGTGGATGTTAATTTTACATAGTACATTTTAATACATGTTGGAATCTCAAGAGTTACGAATAGGGCAGGAGACCACTGATTGGAAAGTAAAGTCCAACTGTGATGCAAGTATTGACAGAGCAAATATAAAGAAGTCAACTTCCAAAAAATCTCTTATTTTGAACTGAGAGCACCTTTAGCTTGGCATTGGCTGGGGATTTTAAAGAATACAAATGGCCTGGCGCTAATCACTTCCATGCCACAATTTTTTTCAGAGATAGAGGTCACTCTTGAAACTTTAGGCTTTGGAATATTTAGATGTTTAACTATATATGTTGTTTGGTAATAATTACTTAGGAAGTTCTAGAAAATCTTTTCATAAAAACCCAGCATAATCATTTGGATGTAATCAGTTTGGACAATACAGTAGGTGTAATGAGGAACAAAATATGAAAAGAGATGCATGAAATACAGACACAAAAGCAGTTAAGAATCTCTCTGTCAGATTATAATTATCATTTTCAATAGCACATTACATTAGAAAATTAAATATTCAAAGGTGCAGCATTTTGTAGCTTCTAAGAAGTTTTGTCTGCATTTCATGACAAGCCTGAAAAAAATTAATAGGTTAAAAATATGCTTGTAAAAAAGTTTCAAAATGTCAATTCTATTCAATGACATAATGTAGCTTGAACGGAGAAGTCCTTATTGTGGTTCATGCGAACTCAAAAATTCTTGTGGGCAACCATTAAAAAGCAGCTGTTTCACATTTACAGATTCAATTGCAGAATAAAAATCACAACCTAAAATAAAATAAACTTCACTTAGGCACAGAGCTGTTTTGGGGAGGGGTTAGGCTATTTGCATAAGAAGAGTTACAGAGAATTTACATAAAGTTCATCTCGTCTGCAAGGAACCAATTCCCCATCTGGAAAGTATCCTTATAAATTCAGATTCCACCATAAAGAATGAAAAAAATAATCAAGGCTCAGGTGGTCATTGCAGCTCACATATTCTGGCTATCAGGCCTGATGCTACTCTGTACGATATAACCTTTTATCCACATAGTAATACTGGATTTCATGGTCATATTTCTCATAAATATAGACTGCTCCTATAAAAGACTGCTCAGGGCCTCAGCAGTGTCAAATGGGATTGTTTAAATAAATAACTGCAAGGCTTTCCTCTGGGAATGCTCCCCAAATACTCCCAAGTAAATTGCAACTTCCTGAGCTGTGGGATGTTCTTCAGGGAACATCCTGAAGATACTACCTGTTCGTTTTTCATGCCAAGTGTTCAAGAACATTCTGAACATATGATTAAGAACTGGAGGTTAAAAAGAGGACTTCTAAAGAAAGAATGTATGGAAAAACAGAATTCCTCTCCCAGTTGTTGAAACATATCCCATCTCTCTTCTTCCTGCCCCCTAGCCTAGACTCCTCTAATACACCAACTTTATCTTAAAAGGTATTTTAAAATCTAAGAAAACTGGGTGGCTCAGCAGTATCCACAGTGGTATGTATCTTCTTGGAACAGAGCCTTTGGAAGGATTGACTTTGGCTATCAGCATAGCAGCATCTTTAAACAATAAAAGAGTCAGACTTCTAGAAGCGTTTTTTTTTTTTTGAATTACAAGCTCTTTGCTAAAAGTAAAGGGCAGCATGACTGATAGTATATCAGACTGAAAATACCACAAAGTTTAGACATGCATTCAGCAAAGGAGAAGCAGCAAAAATTGCCATTGATCTCCCAAATAAATAAAATACTATGTGCAACTTTCCAGGACACAAATACTATCTATGAAAAATCAAATCCTCCTTTTTCATATGGTGCCCACAATTCCACCTATTACTGAACACAAAAATATGATCTCTTAAACAGCATGTCCATATGCACAACCCAGAAAGATTTAAACAAAGGGGCACTCACTTTTCTCTAGTTTCTCAGAAACAACCTGTGAGAAGTTCTTTAAGGATTATTCATATTTTTTCCCAAAACCAAAACATTCTAATACTCTTTCATCATTTTAACTAAGAGGAAAAACAATATATGAAAGATGGGACCATTGGGACAAAGTCACAAATAATAATACAGTAGAATGTAACTGGGAATATCCTGCAATATTTACAATTGGAAATATCCTGCAAAATATTTTTTTAAAAAAGAATCATGATATTGCTTGAAAAAATAAACCACAGCTTTAACTTTTCAGCACATATTTAAAATGATGATCACCAGTATAACTGGAAAAAATACACCTGATTCTGCACTACTTGGAGTAATGTTGCCATTTGTCCCAGAAGGATGGCTCATCATTGCCAAGGTTTGCTTAGGTGTTTGTTGCTTTTTTTCCTTCTGTGCTCTCATTCTCTGAGTTCCTGTTTCTTCCCAGTTTTGTTTCCTGTTCCCAGGATGTCTTTGGTCTCAGAGCACTGGATGCAGCACGGCTTTATAAGCACACATTAATGATGGTCATAGTCAAGAAGAAGGCAAAGATTAAGGATGAGAACTAGTTCTGGTGAATTGAGGACGAAGATGGAAAGCAGAGAAAGAGGATGAAGCCGTGTGACAACTCCTAGATGGTACCTTCATTATGCATACTATGGTTGGACTTGTGAGTTACACAGTTCTGTTCGTTCAGTAGATTTGCCATCTCATCCGGCAAACCATCATGCAATTCTGTAAGAGTCAGTTCTATTTTAGTGGTTTCACTGTCTGAGGACTGAGGTGTTTTATCCATTCGAGATGCCATTAGGGCATTTTGGTATTGCTGTCTTGAGATCTATACCAAGCACATTAAAAGATAAAAAGAAGAAGCTGGCAATTAATATTCTCTTTGATGCTGCTACAATTAAAAGATCCATACATTGTAACTTACCTTTATTGAAAATAAGCAATAGAGTAACTGTTCTACAAATTTTAATTTCAAGACAATTTGGGATTTATTATTTAGAATACATTTCTATTTAATCAAGGCAAAATGGATAGTGCTAATTCTTTTGGTCCCAGTTCTGGCACTTGTGATGTTCCGCTCCCATCTATTGTTATCTGGGACAAACCTCCAAATATCAGATGCTCAGATTCAGGATGGAGCATCATTATTCCCTCATCAGTTCTTTGTAATCCACAGTACTGAATTTGTCAGAAATTTGCTATGGCTATTCCTCATTCAAGGAGCCACTTCCACTGTAAATTTCTTAATATTTTGTCTATAATCTAAACGTTCTTTAAAAAAAAACAGATTTTAAAGTATCCTAGCCTGAGAATTCAAACACCCATTTCTATGTAATATGCCAAAATCATCCCATCCTAATAATACATTTCTTCCTGCTCTGATAAAAAGCAAAAACAAAACAAAAAACTGTCTTTAATAAACCACATTGTAAAGAAATTATATTTGAAAACATCTGCAATTATTTTTTTCATGAAAACTAGCATACCTTCACAATCATTTTATTCAAATTAATACAAAGTGAGATCTCTCACAAGTATTATAATTATTTAAGATTCTTTTCCATATTTTTTCTAGATAATAAGAGAACAAAGCTCTTATGTTTCTAATCTGCCTCTGATTAAGTCCCCAAATTAGAAAAAGCCCAGTAAGGTTTTTTTTAACACATATCTATTATATTCCATATTAGGCATGGTTTCAATTTCTGAATATATATCATAGCTTCTTCAGAGAAGGTGGGCAAGCCTGGCAGAATTGAAAGCCAGTGATCAACCACTGCTTGGATCTCATTCAACAAACAAGGAAAAAAAGAGCCATATGTAGGTATGCTTTGCATCCTAGATTCTGACAAGATGCCACCAAATCATGTTTAAGCCTATGGAAATAATAGGGTAGCCTGGATGATCAGTCAGAAGCCTGAAAAGCAGAAAAGTCCAGATCCTCAAAAAGAAGGACCTTGGGAGTAAAGGTCTATCTGGAAGTCACTGTTGCTTCTGAGAGGCTCTTGTGATGGAACCCAGTTGGGTAGAAAGTGGACTCTTGTAGCCTCTGAGATCCAGCTTGCCAATGGGAGGTAATTTTGAGTTGGGAATAATGTTTTTACTTTGTGAATAAATGCCTTATAATGTATCTTAGAATGGCTCTAACCAATTTTCTGTTGCTTCCTTTCTTGAAACCCTGGGCAGCTAGAACTTTCATTTCTCCTTTTTGAATGGATGCTTCTCCTTTTATCAAATTCTATCAATTTCTGGGCAGTTTGCTAAGTCATGTTTCTGTTCCACTTCCAAAGTGATTATTGTGTGATTAAAAATTTAAGCCCAGTGTCCCATCAGCTCTTTGGACAGTTTCTGTACAGATGGACAGGACAATATGTTACATGAGTGCTGTTATTACAGCAGGCTTATTATAATTGTTCCTTTAGGTAGTTTCTATTCAAAAATATGTGTGTAATTTATGTTTTATTATAGCACAAAGTATAGAGCTATTCATTTTTGAATACTCAACATTTGTGAAAATAAGTGACAGTTGCAGTCTCTGAATACCAGTTACAACATTTACTTTTTCACTATGGAGAAATTGTAGGTGACTAGAAGTATTTATTCCACATAACATTCATAGTACTTTAGAAAAGAAAAGCAGGATAAAAACATGTTAAATACAATTAAGTAATAACATCATAAATTTGACCAGCCCATAGAAAACTTGTAGGCAAATTTCTTACTCAGTGCAGAGTCTGCAATGCAAGATATCACTAATGAAAATTGTTGAAGTTTTCCACTCCCAGTACCATTCTGTTTCATTTTTAAATGAAAATATTATGCTTGGAACTGGATATAATTTCCCAAATGCAGATATATTCAGGCAGTTACCCACCTTAGACTTTAGGTTTTCTTTTTTCGTAACTATTTATTTACTCAAAAGATAATCCTGAATTTAAAATGACCCATACTCCCTCAAAAAAAAAAAGACTAGACAAAAAAATAATAAACAGAGCAAAAATCTTGTGCAATGCTAAATTCCACATTTAATGCTAACTCCACCTGAAACCAATTCTGGAGTTTTCCAAATAGGTTTAGAAGATTAGGGATCTGGTATCATTTTTGTCAAGTAACATAATAAAAGTTATAAGCTCATGTGAGCTAGAGTTCTCTTCATTAAATGAGATCCTACCAGTCTCCTGATAGGATCACTAACAACTTTCCTCCTACAATGTCTATAACAAGAAGCACCAAATGAATTCAGATATCACACACATACAGTATGTCTGCATGCACAAAATGATGGCACCAGGAAAAAAAAAGATTAATTGAACAACTGTAGATTATTAATAAGGTATATCAATTATAAAATTGATTCTGCATTTGCACATATCACATATTCTCTTGCCTGCTTACAAAACACTTTACTACAGAGAAACTCAAAGTCTATGCACACACATTTACATATTCTTCCTTTCAGCAGAAACATCAAATAGAAGGAAAACACACACATATATAAACAGAATGGAAATTGGATGAGGAATGGGTGAACCTGTAAAGGAAGGAAAGAAGGAAAAAGGAAGGAACAAAACTGGATGGAGACAAGGTGAAGAAGGTCCATGCCCAGAAAGAAAAGAGAGAGAGAAGCCCTGTTTGGTCCTTAAAGAAAAGGTTAAAATCAATTAGGCAAGCAGCCTCTCCAAAGGAAGGGGCTAATAGCTTTCCAGGTCAACTCTATTTTTTAAAAGAAACTTCTATAATCATCTGTACTATCTCCTACTGAGTAAGCTGTATTCAACAGCTTCTATTTTTATTAGTATGTCAAAAAGGACACCCTCAATTTACATTAGGAAAAAAATCTAATAGTTCATAAGGAGCAATCCAAGTCTGCCCCATGTATTACTTACATCTTTTATTTTTTGTTAATAAATAAAATATTTTATTCTGTTAGCTTCAATCTTTTGTGCTGACCTGTCAAGAATTTTTTTACATTAATTGTTATACCTCCCAGCTCTGTGTCATCCACAATCCAACCCCAACACATATAGCTAAATCATTTAATAACCAATTGAATCAGAATAGTCTACTCTAACTTTGCCATTCCCCTAAATATCTGAATGTCAGTTAATAGAAATTTGTTTTAGAGTGCCCATTATTATAAGCTGAAGTTTACATGGGCCCGAGGTTGGGAAAGCTGGTGTAGGGCCAAACAGAGAAAGACCCGTAGCCTTCTGCTTAAAATTCTCTAATAAAACCAGTGCTATTAACAAGAAAGATTGCTTAATCAGCTGTGGACCTACCTATCTATCATCCAATCCAATCATCCAATCCAATCATCAGCTAGAATACTGACAAAGTTGCCAAATGCTTTGCTGAAATAATTTTTCACAACATTGTTATTATTTAAGAAAACAAGACACATTTTTTTACAATAGTGATTATAAGTTATTTTCTTGGGTTTGTCTTCTTTACTTTAAAAATGTGGACACCATTTGCCCATCTCTTCTGGTGCCCTATCCATTTTCCCAGTATTGCAAATCTATCTTTTGTTCTCATGTTGTTATATACCTGTAATTCTTTCACTTTTAATTTGCTAGTGATATCAGATTAAGCAGCAAGGACACTTTCCAGTAGTGAAAATGAGTAAATAGAAAATGATCAAGCTATCTTTCTGTTACTCACATTCTCACACATGATACATATCCATCCATTCCATTAATATTCATAATTGTCCAAATTATTAGCAACATTTAAACAAATGCCTTTAAAGTACAAAGAACCCAGAATTCAAACAATTTGGGAACAGAATTACATACGAAGAGACAAACACAGAGCAATAATGAATGGCTAGAAAGTATTTACAGGAAACAACGGGCAGGTGGAAGTAAGTCAACAGGAGGATCTGTTTAATGTCTACTGAGTCCTCCCAACAACAGGTCTCAAATTGCTATTAGCTGACTTCATTCATTTACCAAATTGCTATTAGCAAACTTCATTCATTTACCAAGTCAGAGTTCAATTTTTCCCTAAAAGAAGTAGAAAATCACTTCTAAACAGATAAAATGATGAGCTTCTGTATCTGAAACAATTACTTCCAAATGCTGGATGTTTTATCACAGTAGAATTAGAACTGACTGACAATCAAGAATTTATGGACAGCCTACATTCCTACACTATACCCTACTGGTAGAAGATCTTTTCCCCCCCTTTTCATACCTTGACATATTGAATGTCTGAGATTGCTCTCACTGAGTAATCTGGAACATAAATTTGAACAAATGAGTTCAACTGATTGTTGCTATTCCCTATTGTTGGTGTCACAGCATCAATGCGATCTCCTCGATTAAGAGAATCTGAGTGATTTAAGCCACAAGAACGAGGTGGTGACTTATTTTCAGCTGAAAAAAAAGAAAAAATATGATTGTTTAAAATGCAATTCAAATCCTAAAGACAAACATCAGTTCATGGGACAGGCTGAGGGCTGCTTCAAATAACTGGCAAGTTACTAAAATTTAAATTAATGAAGCTCTGTTGCTTAAATTTTCTTGTTTAGCAACTAAAACCACTTTGAACATAAATGAATGCAAATGGCATTAAAATTCACAATAAGACACATTATGTGGTGTTAATATATTTTATGTAATATAATATATAACATTCACAAGTAAATATCCACTGCTAATAAAATCTTTGGGGAACTAGGAACATTTCC
>JANHZU010007548.1:539244-551900 GCA_032468055.1 Acrochordus granulatus | reverse complement strand
CCTTCCCAGCATCACAGTCTTTTCTAATGAGTCCTCTCTGTGCATTATGTGGCCAAAGTACTTGAGCTTCAGCTTCAGTATCTTTTTCTCCAAAGTTGGATTTAATAACTGCTGTAAAAATTCTTGTAAAATCAGGTCTGACTCAACCTATGACTACAAGGATTTACGAAAGAAATTCCAGTCCCAATTGTGGTCAAAAGTTGAGGACTACCTACAGTATATCATGTTTGGATACAGATAGCCAAGTCACAACGACCCACACTCACATTAAAAAATGAAAACAAAATGATATTGATACTTCTAGCTATATTTTTAATGACCTTGATTTTAGGAAGCTTCAGGGAGGATAACGGGAGTTTTCTTTTAGGAAGACAGAAATAGTACATTTCACAAGGTTTGCATCAGTAGTACAGAAATCACTATCCTCTTTAAAATGCAACTATTCCTTCAGCTGATTAAAACTAGGATTTACAATGCCTAATTTACACTGTAAAAGATTCCCTTTGCATTTCACAAATTAATAAAACAATGACTAGATATAGCAAATGAGAGAAAAATAGACCCAGCTGACAGGAAGGTAAAATCCTATTGAGGAATGAAACTAATTTTGAGCACCATTAAAAATCTTCAAAAGTCAGAGTCTAAATTACTGAATCCTAAATATTTTTCCAAGAGCTTTTGCAGACCATTAACTATGATCAAGCAAGGATACTTCTTGAACAATAAATTCTGGATGCTGAATAGTAAATTAATTAACTTTAGTCTTTCATGTTAGATCCTGGAAATGCCAACTTGCCACCTTGGAACTCCCAAATCATCACAAAGCTTGACTTCACATTCTCTCTTCTGCTCTGCTAGAAGCCACATTTACAACCAACCTATAAAAGGATGTACCTGTCCTTGTGACTCAAGGACAGTTGGTACACTTGGAATGTCTTCATATCATGGTATACATTTCTGTTATACATTGAGTTATACATTTCTGCCCAAAGCCAGCACATGAAGCTGTTGCAATATTTTTGAGTGCCTGGAGGCTATAAGGGTCTGGATGGGGGTGAACTGACTTCAGCTCAACCCTGGCAAGTCTTACTGGGGTGGTTTTGGTTTTTAGCCTGGCAGGGTCTGGTGACTTGTCATCTTTGAGGTTGCGCTTTCCTGGATTGAGCTGGTGCATAATTTGGGGGTCCTCCTAGACTCACTGAAATGCTTGATGAGCAGGTACAGCCATAGCTAGGGGAGGCTCTGCACAGATTCATCCTGTGCACCAATTGCATTCTTTCCTGGCCTGGTAGGCCTTTCTCACAATTATTAACATATTAGTCACCTCCTGGCTGTATTATTGCAATGCACTTTACATGGGACTGCTCTTGAAGACCACTCAGAAATTACAACTGGTCCAGAACACAGTGGCACCCAGAGTATGGGGTGTCCATAGACTCACCCAAGTTTTCCCCTTTCATTCGTGTCCAACTCTAGAGGGCAGTGCTCATCTCCATTTCATAGCCAAAAAGCCAGCATTGTCCGAAGATGCTTCCATGGTCATGTGGCTGGCATGATTATACACTGAGGCACTCAGACTATTATTATTACCTTCCCACCAATTTAGGCGGTATCTATTTGCCTGCTTACATTTTGCATGCTTTTGAACTGCTAGGTTGGCAGGAAATGGGGGGAATAATGGGAGCTCATCCCATTACTCAGTGCCTGGGTCTCTAACTCAGGCTGCCGACCTTCAGGCTGACAAGCCCAGCATCTTAATCACTAGGCTACCACTTCCCTACAGACTCACTCCTGTTATACTTTTATTTCACAAACTGCATTGGCTCCCTATTTTCTTCTGGGTGCAATTCAAGGTGCTGGTTCTCACCTTTAAAGCCCTACATGGCACAGGACCTGCTTATTTGCAGGACTTGCCTCTAACTAAGAATATCCACCAGTCCCACCAGATCAGATAGGGTGGGCATACTCCAGATTCCTGCCTGTAATCTTGCCACCTACTGAGACTTTGGAAGCATGCTGCGCCTCCTTGTGGAATACATTCCCACTGGCAATTCAACAGGCTCCCACCTTTCTAGTCTCTCGAATGACTGTTAAAATGTGGCCTTTTATTATGGTGCTGAGATTGTATGCATAGAAGTTATGGAAGGAGCATAGCTGAGCCTGCAGTGGGGCATCTCAAGGGGGACAATTATGACTCAGTTTTATTATATTACTGTTTTTATTGTTTTATGATTCTTTTATTAATTGGCTTTATGGTTCTTGTGAGCCATCCAGAATTGCTTTAGATGGGGGGGCATATAATTTTTTGTAAATCCATACATAAATAAAATAATGTTAATTCTAAAAGGATATACATAATAACATAATAATAATTATGCTCTGTTTAGTAAATTTCAAGATTAATCCCTCATTCTTATACACAGCCAAATTCTGTGTGCAGCATGTAGAGTACATAAATGGTAAGAGGATACTATGAAAATCAGTTCCCTTTCCAGCTAACGCATTTATTTTCTGTTGCTTTTATCTTACAGTCTGTTGGATACACACTATTATTTACTATATAACGCAATATTGGATTATTGTCTGGACTTTTTTAGTTCTTGTAGGCCTTTGGAAAATCATTCATTCAAAGTCAGAGCTGGCTTAAGCAGATAAAATAATAGACTATGATTCTAATTAGCTGAGGCCAAGAAAATAACAATACAAGACTAGAACACTTTTGCTTAAACTTTCATTAGGTGGGATCATTCTTAGCATTTAATTGTACAAGAAGGTTTACACAATGTACGTAAACATTGTACATGCTTTCATTAAAGTTAATTAAATGCAGAAACTATTATCTAATATTGATAAGTATATATATAAGTGCTAGACAGTGGAAGTGAAAACACTGATTTTTTTAAAGGTTAGAAGATTCTTCTTTCTAGTCACTATATTTGTGTTAGGGAAGGAGTTTCTATTATATGTTGGAGTTCACTGCTATATATTTTATCTATCAGGTAAAATAGCAGCTCTTGGAACAAAAGTCTGTTTGAATTTTAAAACATGTACATTGAATATACAAGAAAAGCAAGGTAACAATAAATATATTATTTAAATATACAGGAATCTGTGGGGAAAACAAGGCCTGATCCATGGGTGACGAAGGGGAGCAGCCCAGAGTCATTACGCATGAGTAAGCACAGGACTGTTATATGCCTAGTTCAGAAGTTCAGATGGCAGAAGGAGAAATTCTTGTAACCTTGAAATACCTATTAAAGTGGTTAAATAGAGATTACTTTTGACTATTTCTTCTCAATTCCAACACCTTTCTTAATAAAAAGCAGTAAATACATTTTACAAAACAAGCTCAGTAAGATCAGATTTGTGACTTTTTTCTTTACTAATTTTAAAGTTTTTTTTAAATACTTCATAACAAGAAGTGAAATTCAATAATAATAGATAAATATATTAAATCATATCTCAGCCACATTTCAAATTTCCTTCAGGTTCCAATGATTCTTCATGCTGTTTTTGATCATCATAGAAATGCCTTCAGATTTCATATTTTGCTTTATTCTGTAAAAATAACATCTGCACAGGTATCTGAAGTAAACAGTCAAGTAAATCAATTTATATTTATCAATGGAAATAATGTTCCTAACAAACATTCAGACTATCTGTGTTAATTAATTTGTGATAATATCAACATTGTAATAGCTAAAGGGAAATGTTGCAGATTTCAGTTTTGTGCAAAAACACAAAAGGAATCTAATTAAAAGCATTAAATAGTATTATCAAGACCAAAATATTTTCTGCTTTCATTTATTTTAAAAGCAAACCAGTAGGTGGTGCTGTTTGCTTATTACAATATACGTACATAATTATTTTATTATTATTAAATGTAATAATATAATTATTAAAGCTAAACTAAAAAGTTTAGTCCAATTTATATTACAAATTACTATAGAATAATGTCCTGAATTAATAATAATTAATAGTAATAATAGGCATACTAGGATTACATCTAAATGTAATTCCAATTATTGACCTAAAAATATTGTTTCAGGAGGGAGTATGATTTTTTTAGCTTGTTTGATGCTTAACTGTTTCCAACCTGTTCCCAATACTTTAGAGTAATTTGGATTTCACTCTATTTCAATGATAACAAAAAACAAGAATCAGATAATATTACCTTCCAGATGTTGCTGAATTACAGTTCTTAGTATCCCTAGCCAACATGGTAAGCAATACTGAGAGTGGTGGCTCAAAAACATTTTACATGGGTTTAAATTATGTAATTAATTGGATGATGTATTCATTAAATGGGGGGGGATGGCCGAGTAGTTAAGATGCTGGTTTTGTTGGCTGGAAGATTGGCAGCTCAGCATTTCAAGACCTTAGCACTGCGTATAATAGGGTGAGCTCCTGTTATTTGCTCCAGCTCCTGCCAACCTAGCAGTTCAAAAACATGTAAAAACTACCTTCAGTGGGAAGGATAATAGCATTCAGTGTACCTTGGCATATCGTCATGCCAACCACATGACCTTGGAAGTGTCTTTGGACAAATGCTGGCTGTGAATCGGAGATGAGCACTGCCTCTTACAATCAGCCTCAACTGGCAGGGGAAACCTTTACCTTTTATTTATTTATTAGGAGTACATCTAACATTTTATGATGATAAACAAACTGAATAACTGATAAGAATTTAACGCATGGCTCTGATTTTGTACAGACTAACATTTTCTTCAAAATGGTTAATAGCAATTTCTTTGTCATTCTCAGATTATGTATTTTTCTTTCATCTCCTCTTTTATTGTCAAATTTCTTTAAAATTTATAGAAATTCTATAAAAATTTTTTATAAGAAAGCACTTGGGGAAATAGAGGAGGAGATGCTGCCTAGGAAGCAATCAGACAACACAGACAGGAGCCTGCAGTCACTTAATGCCAGAGAAAGATCCACTTTAATGGATCAAGTAGGGAGGTGGGAGGTTTTGCAAGATTCTGTTCATATAGCCTCATAATAAAGTAGAATTAGTTCATCTTCTCATGTCTCTTGTTTGATTTATGTGGGAGAGCTGACATTTATAAATGTAATTATGTTTTTTTTAAAATAAAAGTATTTTATACTCCTGAATATACTGTACGGCCCAACTTTAACCAGATACCTCTCGCATTTTAATGGAAACATTTTTCTTTTTTACTGAAAATCAGATTGCTCCATTAAGTGGCTCAATTCCCAATTAAATAAGAAGGCATTGACTGAAATATTTTTAAAAGAGTGACTCAGACAGGGATTGTGGCAGGAGGAACTGTTGTTTGGACTTTTGCTCCCTTCCTGTTATTTTAAACCAGCTCAGCTACATCTTCCCACTATTGCTCCCATGCTTACTAATGGATCTTTTGCCAACACCTCTGAAGTTGCTGTTTATTTTTAAAAAGCCATACAGTTGCTACGAGAATGATTTGTTTAACCAAATCTTAGGTTGTATAATTCAGGCAGAACAAGTAGCAAGGTAATGCAAGAATGCTGGTGTCATTTCTTACATTAGACACTATCATTGAATATAGTCTTGCTTGTCAGATGAGAGATGCGGGAGACACAAGTTCTTTTATAATCTGACCTGTAAAATTAGAATGAAGTAATCAATAGGTTTATTTCGCTGATAGAGGTAGTATTCTGGGGCTTTCTTGTTTTTCTCATCATACTTCAGCTCCTGAATCACATTGGGATGCTTTAGTAGCCTCAGGAGGATCTTTTCAGACATCTGGGATGGGCCAAATGCTTCAACCTCTGAAAATATAAAAGCAACTTGATTGATAACCTATAGTACATTTGTTAAGACACACACATTGCTTATTAACGTATTATTAAAACAAATACGAAAATATCTCAGGCCAACACATTTCTGTTAACTTATTACCTCCATCCTGTTCCATGTGCACCATATCCATAATATAAAGAACATACAGTATCTCATAGCTTGCTGCTCAGCCTGTCCAAGTATTTATCAACCATCTGGGCAATATTAGACTGCAGGTATCTGTACATTCATAAGAGGTCTGAGACCAGAAGTGGAGGAAGCATTTAAGAAGACATTTCCCCCACTTTCTGCTGGCTACTTTATCTCTGAAAATTGGGCCTATTTTTCTCCCAAAAGGAAAAAGGCACACATATACTGTAAAAGAAAAAAAGGAACTGGGAGAGAGAAGGGAGAGAAAAGGGGAAGGACTATCTTGAATGGAAAATAGCTGGTACTCAGACCTCCTACACTTCTGTTTCATTCCAGCAACTGTTTTTTAATTAAATGAAAGGCAAACAAAGTTATCTGGATTTCCTAGTAGTATCTAGTTTGGCTTCAGCCTGAACAAGTCTACAAGAGCAATGTTGTGTTGCTTCTTGCCCCGGCTTTCCAGAATAATTTTAAGCTGCACTAGCCCTATTTGGATTAAACCCTGGGAATTTCTATCAGCACTGAACAGAGTACAAGATAAAATATAATAAACAATGACACAATATATCATTCTCTAATACAGCTTCTCTGACAGATCGACTGCCCCAGGCACTGTTTTATCAATCCTGTTAAGAAACTAGGATCCTAATGTGATCAAACTTTAACAAACCTCACTTGCCTGTTGCTAGGAAACGGTGCATTGCCAAAAGCAACTGTGGTGAGATTTTAACCTTCATTTCACTATCTGTCTGTTTGAAGGCAGAGAAATCCTGTTTTCTCTCTCGATGGGCTACTTTCTTTTTGGTCTTGTTATCAGCTTGAGATAAAACAAAATATTCATTAGATTTGATTCCAATGTTTACCTTTCATTTCAAACATTTCAAAGCAGCAACAATAATTCCATTTTCAAACTGGTAAACAATTATTACAAGCTATTGTTATTTACACAAATAGAAGTTCACAAGCCTCTGAGAAGATCCACCCATCTAATTGAAAGTTTGCAATGTAGTGTAACTTTTGATAAAAGTCTTACCCTTTTCAGAATAAGTTACTGAGTAAATTAATGTAAGATCTGTTTTCATTAACTTAGCATACAGAAACCTGGCAGAGTGCTCCCACTGCTACTTTTCTGCTTCACAAATTATGGCATTGAGGAAACGTTCCTGGTTTACAAATAATAATAACAATGAGGAAAAATGTAATGGGCAAAAAACAATCCATCATTGTTCTTTGAATAGTGATACACAAACAATAATTGGCAATTGTTTCTTTCTCTTGTACCAACACATATTTCATCTAGTAAGCAAAGTGCATTAATTTTGATGGAGTTATAAGATCAATGAAACTGTTGGCTACTGTTCATGAACAAAATGAGAGATTCGTATCATCACACCTAAAGATCTAATAGATTCTAACAAGGGGAAAATGTTTAATGAAATGGAAATTGCAAATGTCAGATAATTGTATATAAGCCAATGTGAAATTAAGGAGTCTGTGCTGTAATAGACATATTTAAAACATGTCTATAGAATAGGTCTATTCTCTAGGAAATAAAATAAATTTAATATATTGTCAAATGGGCCCACCATGCAAAATGCCCTGCATTTCAGTGTAGCTTTTCTGATGTCAATTATTCAACCAATTTACCAACTGGCAGATACGTGGGTGAGTGGAGTAAAATTAGCAGTCTTCTTTTACCCTCTTTAATGTTATAATGGAGCATGAAAAATAAAAGTGAGACTATTTCTTATTCCTTTTGCTTTTCACTGAAGTAATAAGATATGCCAAAAATGGACACTGACATAAAGTATAGATTTCTTTCTCTGTGCAAGATATATCAATGAAAATGTCAATAAAATGATTATATACTCTAATCTGTAAAATTTGCAATTTATTTTTAGAGATAATCCTAAATTTTTCAAATTTAAGCCTCTTAAAATTAACTACATGCAATATATAAATCATACAGGCCAGTATATATAAGGTACAGTATTATACTTTAAATCAGTATTTAAGGTACAATAGATACTTTGTAATGTAATTTAGTAATAAAATGTTTAGAGGATAACTTGCTATATACCTGTAGCACAGATTACATCTTAAAATGCTTACATGAACTGTACTTAAAGGGCTGTCTTGAACAGATTTTGTCAAACTTATTCTTCTCAGGAAGTTTATGACTATGAAATTTTTTGGTACTAAAGTTTTGATTTTTTTCTGAAAATATGTGAGTCCAATGAGCATTAACTATTGTTTAGATATGGTGAGCTGAAACTGTTTGTTTAGTATATATTAAGATTAGATAATATCAAACATGATTTATTACATTGTAACCTTTTAATGGAATAAATGCCTCTTTGGGAAGTGTGTCATGTTGTTGTATTCATATATACTTTTTTTCATTAAAGAAGTTTTGAGCAGAACCTGATATTAGATAGTTTGCTTAAGAAATAGATATCTTCCTCCTTATCTCTTCTCCACAAACCAGGCACAGCATTCCTCAAGATGATTGCTAAGGCCACATGAAGGAGGCTGCAAGAGGAAGGACCCCTATTCTGACTCCACAAAAAGACATTATGGAAGCAATGGAAACTCTTGGTCATGGAGGTAGGACGTAGAAACCCTTGGTCATGGAGGTAGGATGGAGGTAGTGCGTCTATCCTGGCTCTTCTTGATCTCTTGGCAGCTTTCAAAACTATCAACCACTGTATACTTCTAGACTGGCTTTGGGAATTGAACCACTGGGTTCTCTTCCTTCCTTTAAGGCCAATACCAGTCAGTATTGATTGGAAGTGAGAAGTCCTGCCCTCAACCACTACTATGTGGAGTGCTCTCTCCGCTGAAATGGATCAAGCAGTTAAAAGTAGCAGGGGGAAATTTGTGCCTTCAGACTTGCAAGATTCTGTTAAAGTAACCTTACAGTAAATAGAATGAGTTAATCTAGTCCTGCTTCTTGTCTGGTTTACCTGGGAGGGGAGATATCAATCTCACAATGACTTTGCAAAGCCAAAAACTTCTAACTTCCACTTTTAAATGCTTGATCCATTAGGGCAGGTCCTTTCTAAGTTTCTTTCACTTACCCTTAAATCACTGGGTCTCCTGCCTCTCTTGTCTGATTGTTTCCTAGGCAGCATCTCTTCTTCTCTTTCCTCAAAGTCATTCACACATTCTATTAAACCAGAGGGCTTCTGCACAACTTTGTACTGTGAACCAGTTGCACTTCCTGGATCATGAGGAAGTGATCTGCTGACAGTTACTCACATCCTGGTTATCTCCCAAAATGATAACTATAAAGTGCTCTATATAGGACTGTCCTTAAACAATAATCAGAAGCTCCAGCTGGTGCAAACTGCAATGGCACTGGCAGCGATATATGCTTCTAGAAGGACACGTTATACCTCTGATCCATGAGCTTGCATTGATTACCAGTTTGATTCCTGGTCCAATTCAAGGTGCTGTTTTGACCTTTAAACATCTACATGGCATGGGGCTATGTTATCTGAGGGACTGCCTCTGTTTGATTACATCTACCCATCCCATGAGATGAGTCATGCTGCAGATCCCATCTGACAGGATCCAGGAGACAAGCAGAGAGTCATGCTGCGGATCCCATCTGACAGGATCCAGGAGACAAGCCTTTTGTAATGCAGCACCTGTCCTGAAGTTTGTTCCAATCCTTACAGACCTCCAGAAAGCTCATACTTTTTTCATCAGGCCTGGGGATCCCCTGACAGCAGGGGCCCTGCAGTGGCTACATCATGCATAACATTTTGATTATGACCCTCATGCAATCTTGGTTTTAATAAATAATGTAATTGTTTTACTTGGTATTATATCATGTGTAAATCATTGGTTTTGAGGCATGCTGCCCAGAGTCCCCTTAGGTGAGTTGGGCTGCCATACAGATTTGACTAAATAAATAAACATTAACAAACAACATTCATGTAGAGAAGATGTGGATGAAGAGATTTTAAGATATATAGTATCACAGTAGGCACAACTGAATAATAGAGTTGAAAGTGTCCTAAAAAAAGGACAGCACAGAGGTTTCAGCAAATCTGTAGTCTACAGATCACAATGGAAACACTAAGACCTCCTTAATTAACTGTATGAGGTTACATCTGCATAGGTGATCTGCTCAGTATTCTGTTCTCAAATTTAAGAAGTTATATATTATGAACTTTGTTTAGAAGCTAATAGGTAACCAGTGTAGCTGTTTCAACAATAGTAGAATATGTAACTAGGTATTCCTTCAGCAACTTTGCTGCAGCCTGTTTCATTAGCTATAGCTTGAGGATAGGACTATATCAAACCCATTAGTAGAGGAAAAGTGATTAGTAAGGACACCCCTGTCCAGAAAAAGGTATAGTTGGTATACTAACAAATATTTCAGATACAGAACTCATTTGGACCTCCAATGATGATAAATCAAGCAACACAACCAAATGCATATATTAAGGAACACACCCTCCCAGCTGAGGTTCTGTGTTGTTAGAATTCAGCCTCTTTATTTGCATTTATTACTGAATTCAGTATCTGAAAATATGCTTGACCAGAATGACAGTATAATAAAAATATATGCATATTTTCAAAAATGCCTGCAGTCCAGTTTACACTGGTCTTCCATGACTGTCTATCTCTTTTCCACAATAAACTCCAGAGATGGAATACTAGGTACTAAAAGCCATGTGCTGCAGTAGAAAAAAATCTGACATTTTTAGAGAAGACATACAAGGTTTCTGAGAGCTAATCCAAGACACTTTGTTGCCTAATACAAGACAATATTCTTTTATACTGTATTTCTTAATAAATACCACATATGGAAGACAAGCAGAATGATAGTTGAACAGGATAAGAGATCATTTAAAGCAGCAGGCTAAATTAAAGGGTATAAAACTGACCACTTATGGTGAGAATTTTGTCCTTTATCTGCCATCTAACATGGCTGACTAATGATTTTTTGTTACAATACTGAGACAGACACATGCGTTTTAAGAACAAGACTTCCAATTTCAGTTCACACTTCTGTCAAAATCTAATTTCTCCCCAAAAAATGAAAAGGCAGAAAACTGTATTACAAAAAGCCCTTCATATAAATCTGAGGGCAAACACTCTGGTGTTTAATACTCACTGTAGAGATCTGTTTCATCTAGAATTTCAGACTTGATGATCTCTTCAATTACATCTTCCAAGGTAACAATGCCCAAGACTTCATAAAAAGGATCCCCTTCCCCTTCATTATTCACCCGCTGCACAATTGCCAAGTGAGATTTACCTGCACAAAGTAGTAGACCAAGAAATTAGAACTTAGAGCAAAATGTCTGACTAGTCAGTTCCAAATGATAGATGAATCCTGTAATACAACAACATATAATTTAAAGGATATTAATACTTAAAAAACAATAACAAAAATGGAAGCCTATCTAGAAGTTTACCAAGCACATTTAGAGGCTATCAGAACAAGAGCCATTTTTTTCCAATTGGGTACCACAGGAACTGCTTAAGTATTGACATTACTTACTATGGATGTGTAGAGCCAATTTTTCAACATTTTGTTTGAGAAGTTTGGAAATAGGATTAAGGAGCAAAATGGACACTTATTTTGTCCCCCCCACCCCAAAAAGCAGCAAAAAACAAAAACCACATGTTAAAGATTATCAATTTTGCTAAATTAATGGCAGTATGCTCTGCAAGTGCTCTGACAATCACAAAATGAGTGGAAAAAAGCACATGAGGTCCACATATTATTTACTCCAATAAAGATTTTTCATCTTGTAAAACATTAGGTCTAGTAACTACTAGAAATAGATGATAACTTCAGATATTTGAAGCATGCTAAGAAAAATGTTTAGCTTAAGCATCTTTAACCACTTCCCAAAGATCACCACCATTAACATATCAAATGTAACATAATTTGTTCATGTCCAAAATATGTAAAATATTTTAGACAAAACATCCCTAAACATCATGCAATTAAAACAAAATCCAAACATCAAAGCATAATAAAAGCCTTATATTGAAGGAGAAATTTAAACATCAAAGATTAATTATATTACATATATTCTAAGAAGCCTCTGTGACACAAAATCTAGTTTGTACTACAGTTATGTACATTCTAGAATGATTTACCCCAATTCTAGCTTATGAATGTAGGACTGATAATTTCTTCAAAATTTTTAAAATTGCTTTCATCAATTGTTCTTTCCCCAGTATAATGATATTCCACATTTAAATTACCAATTATGATATGCTATACCATTCATCTACAAATAGTTGAATTTGATCATTTGATATTTTAGAGAAGCAAAATAGCTTTTTACTAGTTGGCAGGTAAAGTCTGCATGTTGTCAAAAGCAAATAGCTGAAGATTAAATATGACACTCTCAATCATATTTGATTGTACTTATTAATTTGTAATACATTTATATAACCCTAAGTATTTTTTAACCTCCTGTGTTTTGCGTAAATGAGTTCCAGATTTTATTCATTGCACTTGTCCATACAAAGGCTATGTTTATAAGCCATTGTTCATAGGTGGCAAGTGTAATTTATCTTTCCAATGCTGCAATATAGTCCTCAACTTACAACTACAATTGGGACCATAATTTCTGTTGCTAAGCAGAGTGGTTGTTAAGTGAGTTGTGCCTAATTTTACAATCTTTGCCAGTTGTTAAGCAAATTACTGCAGTTGTTAAGTTAATCTTATGGTCAATCATTGAAT
>JANHZU010007548.1:527214-539144 GCA_032468055.1 Acrochordus granulatus | reverse complement strand
GTTAAGCAAATTACTGCAGTTGTTAAGTTAATCTTATGGTCAATCATTGAATCTGGCTTCTTTCCATTGACTGCTTGTCAGAAGCTGGCTGGGAAGGTCATAAATAGCAATCACATGACTCTGGGATGCTGCAGCTGTGGTAAATACATGTAAGTTGCCAAGCGCCTGAATTTTTATTACATGACTGTGGGAATGCTGCAATGGTTGTAAGACAAGGACCAGTTTTAAGTCACTTTTTTCAGTGCCATTGCAACTTTGAACAGTCACTAAATGAATGGTTGTAAGTTGAGGACGCCTATATCTGTCTTTTAGCCATAGTAAGGGCATGGAGAATCCATTTATATTGTCCAGTTGTCAAATTCCATGTACTGGTATGTAGTTCAAGGGAATATTTTCCTCTATGGGAGATTATTTCAATAAATGACAGCAAGTGTTAGGCTTGAAGAAGCAGGCCCAGATAGTTCAGTTCTAATCTAAAAGGTTTATTGGAATTACAAGGTCAAAAAATTTCTCCAACTGCCAGCCCAAAAAATGGACTTCTCTGATAAACACCTGGCTTGGGACCAATTTATTTGAAGGACTTCTCATCCCCATTATATCTACCCAACCCACTAGGGCAGTGAGGCAAGGAATGTTGTGGGTCCCCTCACCTAAGGAGGTTCATCTAGTGGGACCAAGGAGAAGCGCCTTCTCTGTAGTGGTACCCTCTCTATGGAACATCATTCCTGCAGAGATAAGACCGGCCCCTTAACACTCTTTCGCAAGGTCCTGAAAACATGGTTTTGTCAATGGGCCTAGGAACTCCAGAGTGAAATGGAGTGTATCAAATGGCTGGTTTGACTGTTGCCACCAGAGGGAGGGGGAGTTGTATTGAAGTTTTATTTTGTAAGCCACCTGAAATCACTGACAGTGAGTTGGGTGGCCATACAAATTTTCATAAATAAATAAATAAGCAAGCAAGCATAACAGTCTTCATGAGGGGTTGGATCTTTGGCATTTATGCATGCACAGAGACACCAAACTCATCCCTCTCTTTATTCCTGGCTTAGCCCCTCCTTCTCCCACAACAAGACTACTATATGCACAGATTTAGAAAGAACTGATACTACCCACTATGGAGAAATGATTGGTGAAAGTGACAGATCTTTCTGACATAGATAAATTGGCTTCTTTAATTAGAGAAATAACATTATTTACATTTATTGATGACTAGAAGCTTCTTATGGACTTTTGCATAAAACTGAAAAAAATGAACTTGTGATCAATTATAAAAAGAAAAGTAATATAACTTTAGAGAGAGAGGTTAAAATATATCTGTACTTAATAATTGCTCTGAAAAATATTGGAAGCTATTTCTTTTTTATATCTTTTTTCTTTCTTTTCTATTTTTCTTCAACTTTTTTCTTTTTTTGCATTTTTTATTTCTTTCTTTTTCTTTTTTACCCCTTACTCTGTTTTAGTTTGTTAATTTTTTTCTTAAGTTTAAAAAAAAATCTATACAAAAAGAAACATTATCCTCTGAAAATTTTAGTTTTTGTCACATAGCCATATTTACAGTGAACTATTTTCTCCCAAAACTTATTAAGTATCAGATATTATAAAAACATGTGTTGTAAAGTAGCATTGTCCTTATTACATCTCCAACAAAATGCTGTTTTTGACAATCCTTAACTGTACAAATGTAATGGAGCCCAATAAATTCTAAATATTATGTCAGTTCATTAAAGAACAATACAGGTAGTCCTTACTTATCCATTGGAATCGGGACAACCACTCTGTTGCTAACCTTTGTGGTAATTAAGTGCAATGTCATGTGACCATGCCAACTTACAACGTCAGTTCCATCAGTTCTGGCTGTAGTTGTTAAGTGAATCACCATGGGTTGTTCAGCACAATGTCAAGTGACCACAACTTGTGATTTCCTATTGGCTTTCTCATTGACTTTGCTTGTCAAAAGCCACTTGTGAAAGTTGCAAATGACAATCAAGTGACCACTGTGTGCTGTGACTGTCAAAAACTCATTCTAGTTGGCAAGCTCCTTAATCAGGATCACATGATTGCAGGGACATTATGATGACCACAACTTTCAGGACCAGTCTTTCAGGACCTCTATTTTCAGCACTGTTGTAAGTTCAAATGGTCACTGAACAAGTAAACGAGGACTACTGATTGATGTCTGATGAATCACATTAAAGTATTCCTTTAGGTGCTTAATAACTACACAGCACACTTATCTAGAATTTAAAACAGCTGTATTCTGACACTAATACGTCTTCTAGGTGTTAGATGACAGATGCAAGAAAAAGTTTCTTTTTTTAAAAGAAGACCTTTGTATCTGTATGCAGTAGGAATTTGATTGAAATATCTTAGGCTTATTGAATGAGCAATAAAATATCCTATTCAAGCAAAAGTATGTTTAAAAAATGAAAATATTCTGGAAAAAGTAGATCAGGGAGCAGACCTTAATAATTGACATAAATACTGCATCAGGTCAAAATAATTCAGTTCACTAAACTTCACATCTGCTTTCCCAGGGACCTAACATAAGCAAATTCTTTGAGAATGCTGTCTGTTGAAAGTTAAATTCTTTTGCTATTCCCAGCTTGTGATCATTTAAAAGGAATTTTCCAAAGCAAGGTCTAATATTAGACTCAAAATGAAGTTTCCATTCCACTTACACGATATTCTCACCAAAGTAACTACTACATAATCTGATTGTCTTGGAGCTACTCGTTTAGATGCAGATGGCCATACTTCAAATACCAACTGAAGCACCCTGGCAAAGCTTATCTCAAAGAAACCTTTTCAGCATGAATTATTATTAGAATAATGGTCTGCATCTAAAATTATGCACAATATCATAAACTTTCTTTAGGCTATGAAAAAATGAAATTCCTTCCTTGCACAATTCTAATTTTGCTATCAATATGCAAACCATGAAATTTTATATAGTCTCTCCAAATGCACATAATTTCTAGTTATTCTAATTGTGTCAAAGAAAGACCATACTGATGATACAAGTAACTGTATGGAATTATTTTGATTTAAATTACCCATTTGAAGAACGTTTACATTTTAAATTTGAAGTAAATAAAAAACACATTACTGAAAATAACTCCTATAATTTCATAACAATTCACTACACTTAATTTTTTTATATTACAGTGTGCTGCTATAAAATAGTAAATAAGAAAAATAAATAATTCATATTTTATTCCAATCTTTAATAGTATATATTTTTGCTCTTTTTTACATTTATGAAAATCAAACTATTTTTAAAAGAAATAAAATATACATCATCAAAAGGTTTTTTTAACATGCATATATTAGGGAAAAATTATTGGACGTCTAAAACTGTTGATATGTTAGTTACTATGGTTGACACAATCACAATAGTTAATATGCAATGTAATTAGCAGCTTACTTTACTCCTATACTGCATTTCTTCCCAGAAATGTAGGTTTTGACATGGAAGTGTATGTTTTGACATGGCTACACTACTTTTATAAAAGGTAAAGGCTTCCCTTCCAGTCGTGGCCGACTCTAGGGGATGATGCTCATCTCTGATTCACAGCCAAGGGAGTTAGTGTTTGTCTAAAGATGCTGCCGTGATCATATGGCTGGCATGACTATACGCCAAGGCACAGGGAACGCTGTTACCTTTCCCGCTAAAGGTGGTACCTATTTATCTACTTGTGTTTTTTACATGCTCTTGAATTACTAGGTTGGCAGGAGCTGGAGCAAGTAATGGGAGCTTATCCCATTATGTAGCATCTAAGTCTTGAATACAAGCTGCCAACCTTCTGGCCGAGAAGCCCAGCATCTTAAACACTTGGTTTCCCCTATTTTTTAGTTTTACATGGGATTGGGGGAATTATTACTGAAAGATTCATGAAACCATGTGCAAAAGATTTATACACACAAATGAAGCACATTGATTAATTGCTAGATTAATCAACAAAGCATATGATTATTAATGAGGATTAATTTTAATGAATAGGAAATTTTTAAAAATACAAATAACCTACCTATCAAAATACATTATTGAAGTTATATATGCAAATACAAAATATATTCTTCATTTTAATAGTTAACAAAATTATACGATTTGGGACTTGTGGCATGATTGCCAAATGAGAAATTTAGGAACTACTTAATGGTATAATATCCATTTTTAATTCATTTCACTTGGTTGGAATCTGATTGGAACCTATGTATAAAAAACAAACAAGCAACCCTCCCTTGACAGTTATAGAAGTATATAAAGTTTATTAAATTTCTGTCTGCCCCATAGAATTGACACCCAACTTTCCTACTTCCACATTACAGCATCAGCAATTCTGAAGATCTAACAATTGTCAAAACTGAGAAAGGATATGGAAAATTAACAAAACATTAGAAAGTTCCTGAAGACAATGAAGCCATTTTTTTCAGATGCTCAAAGAAGAACTGAGATAGACAAGCAGAAATAATGGAGATATTTTCTATTATTATTAAAATGAAAGAGTATGAACAAAATAACATTATTTGTAATAACATGCTTATATGATAAATCATCATAGAAACTTAACACTTCAACTTCAGCATAGTAACGAATTATTTGCTGATTAATCTGACTATATTCTACTATAATGGACAGGGATTTTGAAGGACAGCTGTACATTCTATTATCCACTGAGAAACTATAGTCCGTTTTCTTTCTACGTTAGTAAAAGTTACTTATAATTATTACTTCACTCTGTCACTCAGTAAGTAGACTTGCCAGATTGGTGCCATTTGGTATTTTGAGATCAATATTTTAAGAGAATAGCAAAGAAACAAATCAGGAGATATATGAAATAAAAAATATCTGCACATTGATACCAATTTTAGTGCACTGGAATTAAAGGACACGTTTCTGTTTTATATTGCTTTTTCTTTTATTTATAAGCTTTCCAGTGATGTACATGCCCAAAACATGATCTCTTGTCTAAAAGGAGACCACAACACTAGTATCACAAACCCACAGGCAAAAAAAACCTACTAGAAGTGTATTTTATCAAAATTTTGGAAACTTCAGAGCACAAATACATATTCAGTTTCAACTACATTACAAAAACAGATTTTTAAAGTAATAAAGATATTTTATGCAGATTTAACAACAAAATGGCGCATTACTTAATATAGCAACTAACTTATCAACCAACTTTTATTTCAAAATTACCTGAAAACATTACCCTAAGAATTCTGTAGAAAAGTGCATAGTAATTGCTCATGGAAAGCTTATTGTTTTAAAATCTAATATTTAGTATTTGGGGGAAAAGTTTGATATGAAAGTACCTGCCACCTCAGTCATTCAACCAGATGTGCACAATTTTGTAAATAAAATGCATGGTTAAACTTTTAGATCAGGAATGAAATTCACATTTCCCTTACCAAATGAAAACTTTGGGTATGGCAACAGACTGTTGACCTAGTGCAGGATCTTAGGAATCCTAAGAGGAATCCTAAGAGTGCTGCCTCTTGGGTACATTGCCAACATTGCCAACATTTCTCAATCTTCTAATACCAATTCCCACTCCAAATAATATGAACTTTCTAGATAGGTAGCCCTTTTATTTTTTAAAAAAATACACTAACATCGTGCAGTTCACATTTGAAAATTCTAAATGTACTTTTATATTTCTTTGAAATTTGCTTTTTACCACGTGAACCAATCTTTAGCTGTTAGACAAAATCTACAGTTTATCACTGACTAAAAGATGAAACAAAACAGACACAAATCTCAAACTGGTGCTAAATGGAGGATGTATTCATTAAATGTATATTCCCCCAAATGTTTTGAGAATTTTTTCAAGTGCAAATAGCAAATATTGCTAATTATGCAAAAAATGTAACTTGCTACTTTCATTCACTAAACTTATAAAATAAAAAACATCAAAGCAAATATAATTAAAGATCTAATGTTAAATAACATGTTTAATAACATGGGGTATGATGGCATGAGTGGTTAAGATGCTGGGCTTGTCAGCTGGCAGATCGGCAGCTAGAGTTTGAGAGCCAGGTGCCACATAATGGGGTGAGCTCCCATTACTTGCTCCAGCTCCTGCCAATCTTGCAGTCTGAAAGCATGTTCAGTGGGAAAAGTAACAGCATTCCATGTGCCTTGGCATATAGTCATGCTGGCCACATGACCACGGAAGTGACTTTGGATCCGCTGGCTTTTTGGATAGGAAATGGAGATGAGCACCATATCAAAGTGAGATGATGCCCCTACAGTTGGCCCCGACTGGCAGGAGAAACCTTTATATTTACCTTTTATCTTATTAGATTAACACAATATGCATTATCCTTTTTAAGCAAATATATTTACTTTTGACATTAATGTATAATTATCAGAAATGTGATGGATCAATGCACTCTAGTAAGTTCTCCATCCAATGACATTTTGAAGCCTAATATCCTATAGCACCTTTGCCTCTCTGCTACCTTTCGGTACTGCCATCCTTCAATTTATTACCCAATAATTTTAACTATAAAAACACTGCAGAAAGAGAAAGTAGTTTGCTCCACAGACCATATGAATAACTGTGGGAATCTTCATGAAATTCTAGGCATTAGATGAACATTAATAATCAGTTTGTCAATCGATGATAAGGCCTGTATATCATTAAGAGCAAATTCACTTCAGAGTTCCTTAGATTTTGAACACCTATCAAAAGTAACTTTATCTCTAGTTCCACTGTAAGATTTGAGTATAAATGTTGAACTTGTACAGAAATAACCACTATATTATACTAGTTATATAATATAGTGATTTCATATAGTTACAAATGCCCAACAAAACTGAGACAAATATTTATAGTACTATATTAAAGGCATTGTATTAAAAATATCAAGGCAGAAACCAGTGTCTGCTTTCCTAAAATTAATGTTACTTCTGCAACACATTGTAGCAATACCTGATTAGTAATTACTCAGTACACCAAAAAAGATTGATAGTTTTTCTATGTTCCAATTTCTTTCAAGATGTAGTCTTAATCTTCAAGAACCATGGAGAACAATGAATGATCAGAGCCAGCTGCTTCAAGTATGATGTTAAATGTTGGAAATCTCTGTACATCACTAACTCATTTAAGACAACCCTATGTCCCTGGCAGTGAACTTCAGCATCCATTTCTGGAAATTCATTACATCTGTACTGTTAGCGGACTGGTACTTAAGTTCCATTATTTAATTCTAATTCAGGTAATTCAGGAAGATGAATCTCTTTGGCTTAGTTTCATGAACCACATCTTTGGCAGACAGCAGATCATGTACAATCCTTCTCTCCTCTACCTTTTCCTTCACTTCCTCATATTCCTCTGGTGATGAGTTGTGATCCTCAAGCCAGCCACATCACTGAAAAAAGAAGAAAGGCACGTGACCCAGGACAATAAATGTACCACATAAAGCTGCCATTGTTACCCCTACAAAATAGGAAAAAACAAGAAAAGGAAGGGGGCATGACAATCCAAGAGGCATAGTCTGCTTAAGAGGCATAGTCTGCTTGTGATAATACACAGAAGATATGTGAGATGGGGTAAGAGAATGCATGCAAACTATGAACATTGGAAAGGAAAGTGGAAAAAACAAAGCAAGGAAAGATGTGTGAAAAAATGAAGCCAAATTTTGTGAAGAAACGCTAGTAATTACATGATGTGATAGATACCAAGCAGTAAAATAAATGGGGATATATTGTTATTTCTCTAATAACAAGTTTCCTTTTCTATTTTTAAAATTATTTTATCTCTATGAGACACGATATCTCTATTATATTATATTGAATAGAATATTGTATCTAAAATTGCAGGTCACAACAACTTAAAAATATAACACAGGATAGTTGGCTTACCAGTAGCAAAAGTATAATGAGTAATACTGCGTTTTGTTTTAGCTTTCTCTGTCTTCGAACCACCTGTAAAAAAAGTGGAATGCTGGCAGCTCAGATCTTAGAATTCCGCTATTCAGATAATTCAAAATGTTGAATTATTTAAAGAAACTGTCTCTATGCTTAACTTAAAGAGTTGCTCAGAGACAAAATGTGTACTTAGCATCAGAAGTTATAATGAAGGTAATTCACACAACTAATCAACAAGAAATGCTCTATTTTTATGCTTCTGTTAATTTTTATAACGCATTGGATCAAGGTAGGGTACCTCTTTCGGAGCTACTACTACAGATACTTTGTACCCCAGTTGTTCTCCAGAGTCTGGAAGTAGCTGCAATGGTTTTTCCTGCCCAGTATCCCCTGAAGACTAGGTCCCGAAAGTCTAGTCTACACTACACAAATTATTTTAGATCCAATTATGTAGCATCTTGTGAAATTCATCATGACTTTCCAGATACATCTGTAAATTCTGTGCACCTTAGAAAGAAGTAATAAAGCTTGTATCTTAGAGTGGCAGCATTCCAACACTGGCAGCATTCCTAAATTGACTCTATCAATATACAGGTGCTTAATGTAATAAACATCTGATGATAGCAAATGGTGTAAAGAGTTATAAATAAAGAGAATCAAGAAGCAGAATAACTGTACTTGAGGAGATTCAAGTAGCAATTAAGATTGAGTTGGGAGTGGGAAGGTCAAGTCTCCTCTCATCCAGGAAAACTTTATCGCTTAGCCCAAGCTACCTTCTCAAGTTGTTGCTAGGGGTGAAAAATGAGGAAGGAATATTATTCCCCGAGGTCATGAAGGAAAGGTGATATATAATTCTAAGGAGTGAACATTTTATTGATAAAAAGAGAATGGCTAAAGTGCGAAATACATTAATGTCTGTAATACAGATTTAAGAGAAATCTAGTAATTTATTATCAAAAAGATATGGATTTTCCTTCTTGGATATTCATATTACATTACTTCAGTATTTGAAGAAAAAAAATTCAATCTAGCCTAAGAAACAAAATTAAAAAATCACCATCAGCAGCAGGGGGAGTAGGAGACTTAAACTTAGTTTTTCTCCTAAGCATGTAATAAATATCTAAATGTGGCATCGTAAACTTAAATTAGAGATATTTCCAAATCTGACAGACTTATATTCAAAAACAATTAGCTAGCATAATAATGAGATATTATGCATTCATTATTCATAATAATGAATGCATAATAATGATACATATTGTTCAAATACTCTATCAGAATCCTGGATTTCAGATCACAGTATCTGGGAAAGATAAATAAAAGAAAATTGCTAATCCAGGACTCTTCAACTCTATGTTTAGTAAACTTAAAACAAGATGAAGAAGTCAGAAATAATTGAATTTTATGTCTCAAAACTACCATGCAGACTCGCATATCAGTTATTCATTATAGCTGCATTTTCATTTCAGATTCAGATACTTTATTGGCCAAGCATGGTTAGATATACAAGGAATTTGACTCCAGTACAGCAGCTCTCAGTATATACTTGCAAGACAATAGTAAATAAAATAACATAAACAAATGCAATTATGTATTCAACAGTAAAGTGTGCACCCAAAGTACACAGCCAATAGAAAAAGAATATAGTAAAGTGTTAGATTAGAACCACAATCTATTAATAAGTATGGATACACCTTAGACAGTACTTCTGGGTTAATTTAGAATTCTTTGCATTTTGTGTCCTGTCATATAGCATGAGTCAAGTATTCAACTGAATGATGGCACAGGAGAAAAAACTCTTGTTTTTTTCTGCCCTTCTCTTGACCCTCTTAATATACAGGTCCTCCATGGAGGGCAGGCTAGCTGTAATTACTCTTTCCGCATTCCTGACTGTTGAAATCTGTAGCTATCCTCCATGGTTGCTGCACTGAACGAAACAATTATAGAGGTACAAAGGACAGACTTAATGATTCCTCTGTAGAACTGTATCAGCACCTTTTGAGGCAGGTTGAACTTCTTGAGTTGACACAGGAAGTACATTCTCTGTTGTGCCTTCTTAATAATGGTGCTAATGTTAACCATCCATTTCAAGCCCAGAAATAAGAAGATTTTCCTAAAATCCACTGTCATCTCCACAGATTTGAGCATATTCAGTTCTAAATTGTTTCGAGTGTACCACAGGGTACAATCAAAATGTTGAACCTCCCATTTGTACACAGATGCATCCCCATCTCAAATGAGCCCAATGACTGTTGTATCATCTGCAAACTTCAGAATTTTGACAGAGGGGTCCCCAGAGGTGTAGTCACTAGTGTAGAGGGAAAAGTGTAGTGGAGAGAGCACATGGCCGTCAGGAGTGCCACTCCTGATTCTCCGAGTACTGGATGTAATTTTTCCCAGCTTCACCAGCTGCTTTCTGTCTGTCAGGGAGCTGGTTATCCATACCCCCAGGTAGGGCAGACACAGTGAAGAATGGCTGAGATAAACACTGAGCTGAAGCCCACAAAAAAGACCCGTGCATAGATCCTTGGGGAGTCAAGATGTTGCAGGATTTAATGCAGTGTCATATTGACAACATCATCTGCTGACCTGTTTGCCTGATAGGCAAACTGCAGAAAGTCCAACAGTGGATCTGTGATGACTTTCTGATGGGCCAGCCCCAGCCTCTCAAGTATCTTCATAGTTGGATGTTAAAGGGACAGTTCTGTAATCATTTAGTCTGCTAATGGACACTTTCTTTGGAACTGGGATGATGATAGAACATTTAAAGCAAGAAGGGACCTAGCACAGCTCCAGTGATCTGTTGAAAATCTGTGTACAGATAGGGGCTAATTATGCAACACAGGTTTTCAGGCAAGAAGGGGTTATACAGTCTGGGCTGGACGATTTCTGATTTGTTGTTTTTGAAGACTTCAGATGTCTTTTTTTAGAATCACCAGAGGTGGGGGCCCAGGATGGGGTGAGGGCCCAGGAGGAGGGATGGATGCAGTGGTAGAGGAAATATCTGCTGTTAATGTGTCTGAGGTGGGGTCATTAGTGGTAAGCAATGGTGGCTATTTCTCAAACCTGCAGTAAAACATATTCAGGCCATCTGCTAAATTGATGGTTTTCCTCATTAGATGGTGATGGACTCCTGTGGCCAGTGATGATCTGTAAGCTTCTCCACACAAAAGCAGTATTGTTTGCTGAAAGGTGGTTTTTCAGCTTTTCAGAGGAATACCTTTTTGCTATTCTGACTTCCCTAGTCAGTGTATTTCTGGCCTGGTTATACAGGATCCTGTCCCCTTTCTTGTAGGCTTCTTTGTTGTGATGAATCTGCTTGAGTTTCATTGTAAACCAGGGCTTATTGTTGTTGTATGCATGCAAGATTTTGATAGGCATGCACAGGTCTTCGCAAAAGCTGATGTATGATGTCACAGTATCAATAAATTCCATTCAAGTCTGCTGAAGCTGCTTTAAAGACAGACCAGTTTGTGCAATTAAAGCAGGCCTGCAGCTTTGATTTTGCCTCCTCAGTCCATCTCTTCTCTGTTCTGACCATAGGCTTTGCAGTTTTAAGTTTCTGCCTGTAGGTGGGGATGAGTTGTATCATATAGTGATTGGAGAGGCTGATGGATACATGGGGAACTCAGCAATAAGCACCTTTTATTGTATTTCTTTGCATAGATATATTAATTCCTTTCCAAGTATTAAATTATACAGTACACTTTTCAGGAACGATCACCTAGTTCATGTATTTCCATATGCAGAGTTCTGGAGCTGACTCCGATCTCCTATTTATTTACTTACTTAATTTTATCTCACCTTTTAGTAATTGGAAATGGTTACTTGTGGGACTATCTCTCTCCATTATTTCTGCCTATCTGATAAAATCAGAAGATTTGGCATGCTCTAGCTGTTCACCATGAAAGAAACATCTTTGTTGCCACTCCTGACCTCTAGAACAGCATTTTCTGACTTTGCAACAAAGTTTAAAAAAACAGGCATCTGGACTGGATTTTTCTCAAGTCGAAGATGTTTCACCTTTAATCCAAAAGGCTTTCTCAATTCT
>JANHZU010007548.1:476926-495013 GCA_032468055.1 Acrochordus granulatus | reverse complement strand
ACTGTAAAATCCTCAGACATTCAGGAAATAATATATCTGGAGGCTTCTAAATCTTGGCATCTGGACATTAATTTCTGATGTTATTGGAAGCTTTCGGCCTAATCTCAGCCTTTCTCAACCATGTTGTATCCGGAGAAGGATAAAAGTCAGTAGACATAATGTAAAGTAGATGTAATGTAAAGATTGTAACAAAATCTTATAGTTTGGGTTCCATTAAATCCCTTATTAACAAAATATTTCAATGTACAACAGAAAAATTTTCTTCTCTTTTCTTGGTCTGATTCTCTAATCCGAAGCCAGGAAAATATTATTTCACTGAACTGCAGAAGTTTTAAGTCCTGCACCACAGGAACTAAAATGAACTGGGGAGGGGAAAAAGCGCTAGCTCATTGTCTAGAGCCAAGAGATCTGCATGTGGTCAAGTTGGAAATCAAGTTTAATTTTGCTCTTATGGCTTTTAGAAAGAGCAAATTCCAGGATTTGCTTTAATTGGGATTACTAAAAATAACTCATCTGTACAAATAACGCTCTGCAAAGAGTTTTGCCAAATCAAAAGCTGGTTAAGTAATAAAATAACAGTATTCTGTAATTAGAATACAGTAATAAAAATAGATGTTCTGAGTAAGTTCATATTGATCTGTTTCAGAGGATAGTGCCCAAGTCCTTTACCTTTATGATCCTGAAACATGTGCATGGATCTTAAAGCAAAGTCACATTGTTGTAATATCATATTAAAGAGGGCATTATGCCATCTCATATTTACATTTTCAGCAAAAAAAATGTTGAAAACTTGACTACATGGCTGACAACATTAAAATGATGCAGCAATATACATTTTTAAATGTGTTTCTCCACATAAAATTTACCTGTAAAATTATGTAGCCCTCATTTAATTATGGTCTTGTTTAATGACTATTTGCAAAATTAACTTTGCATCCAATCTTTGCATTTATGACCTCCATAGGTCTGGAAAGTGCAGTTGCCATTTCACTTACCAACCACTTTGCTTAAGGACTAAGTTGCTGGTCCCAACTTTGGTTGCTAAATGAGGACTACTTGTATGACCAACTAGCAATGTTTATTATTCACAAAATACTTTATAAAGGAAAATAAAATTAGACAGAACATTTATTGCATGCATTGTTGGAGTTTACCAGGCCACAAGCAGAATCTCATATCACTAATATTTTTAGATAAGGGGCTATAAATTTAGCTTGCTACTTTTTAAAAAAGGAATCCAGTTAGCTTCAGAAAAACAAAAACACAAGGACCACCAGTTTTAGCTCGATTTCTTTAGGTATACCAGAGCCTGTAAAATGTAAAATTTTCATCTGATCACATTACATGCACATTTGATATAAAAGTAACACTCATTAATGTCATTTATTGAAGCAGGACAAGGCTCAGGTTCATGAGCTTGCATATTCCTCCCATTCTTCATGGTTTATGTTTATGCTTCAATAAACTGTTTCTAAACTTAAGCGGACCCTACCATAGTGCAGGAATAACGCTAGGAAGAAGAAGAAACTGTATCTAAACTTATTAGAAATTACCTTAATATGGATGCAATACTAAATTCAACATGTTGCACAAATGATTATACTTCCCATGGCCATTCCGGAGGAAACAAGAGGTTGTACAAAATCAAAGCTTATTACTGTTCAAATACAAGAATTAATGTTACAATCAAGAGAGATCAAAAATACAAAAACTAAAGTTTCCTTCAGGTCAAATTCAGCTCCTGGTGATTTTGACACAACTATGCAATTTTCTTGGTGTGATATAAAAGTGGTCTGTCATCACTTTCCTCCAGGATGTTTTGTTAATTTTCTAATCTGATTCCCAGATGATCTTCAGACAAATACTAACCAGAGTTGATCCTGCTTTAGTTTCTATGTCGGTCATTTGGTTGCTGCCATCTAAATTATGTAAAGAATTGTGTAACAAAACTAGCATGAGGTTCATTTTATTTATAATGTGGGCCAGTTTGTATATGGTATTAAATATAAACTGGTCACTATAAACTGAAACTAAAGAACACATGTCAACAAAGAAATGTTTAAAAATCCTCTTGCTAATCTACTAATGTGAATAGACTTGATTCCAGAATTTGTTCAAAGTTGTTAATAATTCTGTAGTGTAAATATAGTTACTGTAAGTCCTGTTGAATTTGATGAAAGTTTACATTTGAATAAACATGCAGGGTTTGATCTTGCACATACAATACATAATAAAAAGCTTTTGCTCATCAAATTTGATTGGTTTCACTATATACAGGAAATCTGGCTCTCTAAATATCATTCAACTACAGTTCCCAACATCCTTCAACATGGGTTGAGCTACTTCAGGTAGACCAGTAGGAACAGTATATTATCTGATCAGCTATTAAGTTCCCCAGCCCTGACTACATTGTGATGTCTAAAACTTAACCACTAAAATTTGCCATTTTACTGTTGATACAATTTCTCCTTGTTAAATATCCATGTTCCATTCCTACTATTTGGCCATTAAACAAAATGGTCACTAAGTGAATATGTGATTAAGAAAGAGACATTGCAAAGAACACTGGTTACTGCCATCTAATTTATTCAAAGTTTTCTTGTACAATGTCTTGTGCCTGTCCCGTTTTTTTCCTTTTTTTGCCCCCTTGAAGAGCAGAAAGATTGCTTAAATAAACTATCTCTTCCTGAGCTACTTTTCTCCGCAGTATGAAACTTCCCTAAAGAGTGCTAACTGCAAGTTAACAAGCTCAGCTCTATGACCTGAATTAATTGATTAGAATCTTCTGGCTGGCTCAACAGCTGCCTGAGATCTTAATCAGTTTCACATTGAAGACTTTTGTTGTCAGTACACAAACTTTGATAATAAATATGTGCATTGATCAGAAAATGATTTTTTAAATTTTTGTTTATTATTGTCATATTTGCAAATGGTCGCAAAAGAAGTAATTAGGGCCATTTGCTGCTGACATTCAGGCCATTTTTGTTATATTTGTGTGGATGGGAAAGGGAATAACTTGTTATACAGTAGCCTCTTGCTCCCACTCCCTCCTAAATTCCCCAAAATAAGACAAAAATGTAACCACATCCTTTTCAATGACACATGTAGATGACCAGCAGTGCTCCAAAAGGTCTGGAGGATTACTCACTCCTGATTTGACCATGAAGAATTCCATGTATAGCAGCACTAACAACTTCCAGTAGCCTCAGCCAGCATTACTAGTGGGGGGGAGATACTAGAAAGTAGAATTCAGCAGTATCTATGGTCATATTCCTGTGTTACAGATTGTTTTAATGAATATAATTTATTTGGAATATAATTTCTATTCATATCTAAATGGAATCTTTAAAATGCAGACCTGTTTTATAGAAAACCACTCCATTTATCCAAAATATAAATCAGGACAAAAGGTCATATTGTTTATTGGAAAAAAGATCTCCTTAGATCTTTATTTAGCCCCCAAACAGTTACTTAATTTAAGTATGATTTAGGCTTAATCTCTAATATAACCTGCCATTTGGACTAAAAAGTCAATCCTATGTCCGCAATTGGATACTGTATAGAAATAAAACACATTAACGTAGGACACATTGAATGAAATGGGATGTATTTCAAAATTCATATTTGTAGGACTGTGTAATCAATCAGATTTTTCAAATACTGAAATGTCCTAGTCTTTCCAAAATATAATTCATTTTTTTCTAATTTGTAATGAGTAAAAATGCCAATCTGTCAGTGAAAAATAATACAACTGAGTCTTTATTAGGAAAAATTTCTAATTTTTCAATTATTCAATACAACTATACAACTACAATTATTCAATACAATTATTCAATTTTTCAATACAACTGAGTCTTTATTAGGAAAAATTTCTAATTTCTAATTTTTCCTTTATTAGGAAAAGCATAAAGATGTGAGCTTGAGCACCTTAAAGATATATAGAAGTCTTTCCATTCTTTCATTGTTTTAACTCCTTGATTTTCTTCTAGAACAGTAAGTGTGGCTAGCATAACATGAACTCTAAACCAAACACTAGATATCTCTGAAACAATTATAAGAACCTATGTATCTAATAGTACTCTGGAATATATCACAATTGTTCTTTTTCTAACTAGTTCCTTAAATAATATTTGAACTCAGAATCATCTAGATTCAAAAACTGGATTAACAATTAATTCCTGGAAGCTTCACTTACAGATTCTTTAACCTAATAAAAAAAAATATGATTTAAAAGGCGGAAATGTTGCAAAGCCTTTTGCAACTGGACCTTGTTCAAAATATCAGCTTAGCAACAAGTTAAAACCTAACATTTCAGGCAATTGTAAATAATGAAAATATTAACTATTCAAGTTCTGGCACCTTTCCTTCTACCTATACAATATGTTTTTTTGCAAAGTAGAACAAAAGTGCTCATTTAAAAAGAGTTTCAAGAAGTAAAGAAAATCTATTCTAATTTGTATCATTTTATTTAAACACATTTTGTATTACACAAACACATACAAATAAATTTAAAAGCATATCATGTCAAGAAAAAAAGTTAATTTTTTTGGAAACAAATCACTTTATTTTTTGAACATGAACAATACAATAACAAAAATATAAACTTTAAAATATTATATCCATTAGATTACTTTTATAATATAATCCTATATATTTCAGGAGAGAATAAAGTTCAGGTAGATTTTTATCCAGGTGAATATGTTCAGCATTGTACTCTTTTCCTCTTAGATACCAAACGTTTCCTAATGTAGACCAAGTTGTTGCCACACTGTTTTCCATGGTATTAAAAAACATTATAATCTTCAAGAAGAGACTCCATCTAGTGGTTCTTAAACTGGGGTTATTACCCTTCAAAAGGGAATTTGGGCATATCCTGGGGATAATGCGATTTTTTACATTACCCCCAGTTTGGGATTGCTGCTGCTTAAGATCTAATTTGGGACCTATGCTGCTGAGACACTTGTGTAAAACATCAGAGTTGGGGGGGGAGGGGGTAACAAAATTATTTGATATCAGGAAAAAGAGTAATTGGGTCAAATAGTTTAAGAATCACTGATCTAGAGAAAATACAGTTCTAGTAATTAACATTAAAATTTTGCAAATTTAATGAAACAATTGAATAACATTTTAAAGTTAAGTAAAAATAGATTTATTTCTACATACAATGAGATATCTTTCAATGCATACTAGTTAAGCAACAGCCAATTTATATATTTTTGGCATCTTATTCTCTATTTCTGGAAATTGGGAATAATGTCTTAGCTGTATGAAAATGAACAAAGAAATAATAGAGATCATCTAAACATTCCACATATGCCTATAATCTGATTTAGTATATTGTACAAATGCTGAAAAGAGATGGCAATACAGTATATCTATAAATAAATACACAATGAACACTACATGTTTCTAATATGATCCATTTTTGGTAGATAACTTCTTATCTGTTTCAACACTCTGGCAAATTTACTTTAACAATATATTCAGATCTTGGTTTATCATGTCATCTGCTTAAATAAAAATAAAATTCTACATTAATTCATGAGTGAAATATTGGTGAAATTATAAAATATATACTGTATTTAGTAGATTAAAGAATAAAATAGACCCTTATACAGCAGTAGCTTAGATTACATGGATGCTTTCTTCCTAGAACTAACAAAATATATTGTTTCTAGGCCTTATTTTCTAGGTAAATTTAATTTCCAAATTGATTCATAAATATTCTTGGTTTCAGGATTACATAGTGAGCATATTTTATGAATTCAAATTCTGTGGAAAATGTCAGATAATAATTCAATAGGAATTATATTAACATTATATTTCCTAGTCAGCTTGAGCTATATTTAGAGTATTTGAGAGACAAGAGATAAGCAGTTCTCCTGATGTGGTCCATATATTAATACAAACTCTTCAAGTTATGTTGGGAAGCATTATGTATTTAAGCTTCTACATTCAGAACAAATATTTGGGCAACATGCTAGAAATATTTGATTTTAAAATATACATCCTTCCCTTCCTCCAGAAACAAATCATGTAAGAATATATCAAATAGAAATACAGCATAAAAAGACCTTTCCTATCATCTATTTTCCACAGCATGACAATGTTCCAGTATTGCCATGTTCCCCAAAACAATATGGGGGAGAATGGATTTACACATACAATGGATATGTTACATTTTGGCAAGCTCAAAGGGTACATGTGTTTAAATGGCTTATTTTATTTATCTGTATCCTGCCTTTATTATTTTGTAAACAACTCAAGGCAGTGAACATATTGAACATATCTTCTTTTTATTTTCCCCATAGCAACCCTGTGAGGTGAGTTGCGATGAGAGTGAGTGGCCCAAGGTCACCCAGCTGGCTTTTGTGGCTAAGGCGAGATTAGAATTTATGACCTCCCACTTGCTTGTCTGTTACCTTATTTGCTCTGAGTTCCTTGTAAAAGATAAGGTTTCCCTGCCAGTCGTGACCAACTCTAGGGTGCAGTGCTCATCTCTGTTTCCAAGCCAGTATTCATCCAAAGATGCTTCAGTTAGTCATGTGGCCAGCATGACTAGATGCCAAAAACGCATGGACACTGTTACTTTTCTCACTGAAATAGGCAGTACTTATTTATCTACTTGTATTTACATACTTTTGAACTGCTAGGTTGGCAGGAGCTGAGGCAAACAAGAGTTCACCCTGTTGCACAGCAGCGCTGGGTCTCGAACTCCAGCTGCTGACCTTCCAGCTGTCAAACCAAGCATCTCAACCACTCGCGCCACTGCACCCCTTAAGTTCCTTGAGACTACTATAAATCCCAAGCTGCATGCATTTGAAGGAGAGACACAAAAATTCCTGGATGAATACTTAAAGAACCATAGTTACAGCTGAGCAATTTGTTATTGTAATCAAGCTCTTTCTCAACTGCACATTTGAGTGATTAGCAAGCTACATTTACCATCAATGCAATACTGAAGGAAAGAGCAGCACATCCAAACACAGCACATTATCTAATCCTGGTATCAAGGTAATAATAACAAATAAAAGTCAACAGCTGGGACTTAGTGGCTTCTCAAAATATGTCAGGAAGTAAAAATGCCTTTTTTTCTGGATACTGGAAGATGATACAGCCGTAGCTTATCTCAAAATGGCTCATGTCAGATGAAGTAATGTCAACGTTCAACTTGACAAGAAAATTTCATTGGAAAAGGGCAAATATTTCTAAATGCTAATTAAAGGACAATTAAAAGAAACTGAGGAAAATACCAATAATCCTTCAGACGTATGTGGTAAGAGCCCTCAAAACCACAGCTTATTTCAATTTCTAAAATATCCCAATGATGTTTGCTCAGATACTGAAACTCAAATGTGATGTACAGAGTCTACATAAAAAAAATCAAGTGCCAGAATTCTTATTTGTTAAGCTAAAAGTCTTTTGAAAGATTTGTACTCTTATCTATTTGCTTCCAAGCTCAAGGTAGTATGCTAGAGTTTATCCTTAAAATCCTGGTAGTTTGGGATCCATCCCTGAAGGATAGTATCTTCTTCATCTTCTCTTCCCATTTGTATCTTAAAATGTTCTATGTAGATTCATTTGTGAGCACGTTATTAAGAGAAATTTATTATTTACTAAAGAGTGCAATATCAATTTTACACTGAAATGCCATCCATAATGAGACTCAATTTGTCCTGATATACGGGATTTTTTTTGTTTTTAGTATCATTTCAAATCCTAAGCATTTTAGATATGATTCTATTTCTATAGTTGTAATATACTTGACCGACTTGATTCTGTTTTTTGCCTTCAGTTCAGTGTTGACTCCCGGCTACTGCCTGGACACATTTCTACAGGTTCCTTGGCGAGATTTCAGAAGTGACTTGATACTGACTTCTTCCTAGGGCTGAAAAAAAGTGACTGGCTCAAGGGTCTTTGTGCCAAAGGTGGGACTAGAACTTACAGTCTACAGTATAGCCTGCTGACTTAGCCACTACTTCAAATTGCCTATATTCCATTGTGTCTGTTGTTTTCATTTAAGTTTGTGAGAAAAAGCACTATTCACACATATGCTCACGATTAAGTGCGCCAATGATGTCTGGACAGATACTGGAAACTCAGTGTGTCCATACAGTCTCCAATATTACAAATTAAATTCAACTTAAGGGAGTTTTTACCTTTAAAAAAATTATTATGCAAATTATCAGGCATGATCTTTGAACAATACTTCCCAGTCTCTTTCATCTCAGCATTCCTTTTTCATAATTTCTAATACATCTTTCTCACTTCATATCCAATTCCTTTTAAGAGGCAGATCTGTTCAACACCCATCCAAACTGTGTACAATTCAAACAACATTATTGTCTCTATCTTTTTAATTATTCCTATAATGCAAGTAATATTTGTAGAGTACTGTATTTTAAAAGTCAAGGCTAGCAAAAAAATCCAAATTACTCCCCACCACAGAAAAACTCTTATGTGGAACAATTTAAAAGGGATATTGAATGTTTAAAAGGGAGATTTAAAAGAGCAACAGAAATACACTGGTATTAATAAAACATTTCTAAGTGGTAGAAGTAATACATTCACAGAAAATCTAATACGTTTTTAAAAATTTAAATTGTAAGCCACCAGTTTAAAAATGTTTAATTTATCAAATTTATTCTTATATGTCTGTCAAAGGAACATCAGAGTAACATGCAGCATTGACTAACACTGATTCTATGGGTGCAAAGTTTAAACCAAGTGCATTATCTCCAACAAAGTACAGAAGGAGGGGCAGAGAAGGGAAAAAACCCAGAAAAACTTGTTTTGACATTCTCAGTTGTTTTTACTGCCAGCATACTTCAGTTAAAAATGTGAATCAAAGTATTCTGAAAAAATTAGTACTGATACTGTAGTAACAAATCAATAAAAATGTTGTGTAAATGTGATAGCTTATCATCATGAATTTCAACCTGTTCCTTCAAATTAGTAAGTAACACAAATACCCCTTTCTATTGATCCATGTGGGAACAGACAACACAGTCTGGAACAAACTTGAAGATACTGCAAGGAATTACAAAGCATTGGAAAAGAAGGTGAGGGAGGTAGGAATGAATGGTATTGAGAGAAAGGCCTAAGAAACAAGAGAGAAAATCGTAACAGTGAATTATTAGCAATCCTAATGGTGTCAATAGAACCAGATGCAATTCCTTAATTCTTTCTGAGATGGGAGACTACTAAGAAAAATAAGGACTGATTGGTTGTTTGATTGATTTTACACAACTCTAATCAAAACCCCTTAGTCAAAAATATTTTTGGTTGGTGGCTTATATAGAATTATAATTAAAGCACCACCCTCATAGCAACTCGACAGTGTAATGATTAGAGGGCCACCTTTTGACACAGGAAACCAAGATTCAAATTATGGCTGGTACCTATCTATCTTATTAGTAGGAGTCCTTGGGCAAAGACCTTCTAACCCCCTAATGCTTCACCTGCCTACCTTGAAAATGAGAGTGACGTGAATTAAAGAGTCATGCTGGCTCAGACATCATCTGCATTAACAAGGTCTGTATCAGATATCAAGGAACCAGGGCAATCTGACAATAAGTGAGCCAGTGGAATAAACCATACATGGATGAGGCAAGAGAACCTGGAATTTATGGAAGGAAAGCAATACAAATAAAAGTGAAATATGGTATAATAAAATAAGGGGAAGGTTGTCTCAACTCTGTTTATAATAATAACTCCCAAAACATCAACAAGGAAGATGCTAGCCTATTCTCTACTAGGAACCTATTGCACAGCATTGGCATTGCCTATGAAAAGCAGCAGCATCTCACTTCACTCCCCCCCAAAATTTATGAAAATCTGGGATCAATAACAGTTTCCGTTTGATCTTATTAATGGGTTGGTACTCGTTGGAGCAAACAGTTCTGCAGTTATCTGCCATAAAGCGCTTTATAGGTTAAAACCAGCACCTTACATTGTACCCAGAAACCAACTGACAAGCAATGCAGGCTCCGAAAAATCAGTGTTGTATGCTCCCAACAATGGAAGCTGGAAAGTATGTATATGGGCCACTGCAATTTGAACCAATTGTAATTAGCAGTGTTCAGTTTCATTCTCTTCTCTCCCTTCCCAACCCTGACAACCTCCAGGCATGAGGAAAGGACACTGACAACATCTCTCTCGCAGCTTAAAGAGTAGGGAGAAACAGTCCCTACAGTACCGCATTTAGTAACCAACAATCTCCCTTCCTTAATAATCAAAAACTGGAACCATGCAATAAGAAGGGAGTGGAATCACTGTAAATCAACTCCTTCAATCTCCAATCTCTGCACACGGTCCAGTAAGATACCATAGTCAATGCTATCAAGGGCTATTTTGAGGTCCAACAAAATCAGAAGGGTACACTATCCCATCCAGGTCTTAACAAAGGTCATCTAAAGGATGACAATTAGTATTTTTATTCCAAACCCAGGCCTGACTCCTGATTGAAAAGAGTCAAAATAATTTGTTTCTTCGAGCGTGCTGTGAAGTTGTTCACAGATTGTTAGGGAGTTGTAGTCTCCCTATCCCAATTGGTGGTGGCAAACCATCACCAGCCCAGTAATATCCACAACAAAGGGGACGCTGGAGACTGCCTGATCATTCTCCACCACCAATGAATCCAGGGGTGACTTTTTCAGGAAAGGGCACATCACAGCTTCTTTCAAGGCCACCAGAAACAACACATTAACAATTTCCCAGATCCAGTGGGTATCCCTCTTCCTGCTTCGTAAAGAAGACAGGATAGGATGAATCTCACAAGAACTGGGAAAACTGTGTTTGGAATATGCCTTACAAACTTGATCCAGAAGTCCTTAAGCTGAATTCTCTAAGAGAGTGAATACTGTGGAATAAAGTAGAAAACAGTACGATGCCAAGAATCAGAAATGGAGCTGAGAGTGAAATGCAGGATGTGGGGTGTTCAATAATGACTAAATAAACACAGGAAAGAATAAATTACACAACTCAAGTATCCAGTATCTGTATAACACTGCATAGATTATTGGGAATATATAGAAACAATGCACTGCTTGGCAAAAGCCACTGTGGATTTATCAAGAATAGATTATGTCAAATAAACCTTATCTCCCTTTTATTATTTTAACACCCAAAAATATAATGTATGAAAGGAGTCAGAATTCTTTTTGTCGCTCAGCACAATAACTCTGCAAAAACTAACCTGAACAGAAATAAATTTGGCATGGCAGGAAAAGCCAAGAAAAGAAAGATTGAGTCTGAAAATGGGCCAAAGCAAGCCAGGAGGCAGAAGGAAAACAAAACCCTGAAAAATGTCCCAAGAACTCACAAATGCTACCCTATGGGAGAAGCAATCAAAAGCAGCAGTTCAGATTGTTGACAACTCTTGCATTCTATGATTCCCTCCTCTCCCATCCAGACATGTGATCAAGAGCAAAACTATTATTACATGGTTGGAAAGAATTCCAGAAGTCTTAATCTGCATGTGTTTCCTGTTTTCATATGGTGAGTGGTTTAGTTGACCATAGAAATGCAGTAGATTCAATGCTTCAGCAAAGCATCCAATGGTCTCCCATGATACTCTAGAAGAGAAGATGGCAAAATGTAGTCTGAACTACACTACTGTTGGATGAAATTAGAGATGGTTGAATAATTCTATCTAATAACAGCTGTTTCAAACTGAAAAGTGTTGAGTGGTTCAACATATTTATTGATAACTTGCATAAGAGCTTAGAAAATACAATTATCAAATATGCAGACAGCATAAAGATAGCAGAATAATTTAAGTTAATATTAATAATAACACCTTGGAAAATATTATCAAGATTCAGAACTATCTTGAGATGCTAGAAGAATGAACAGAAACCAGCAACATATATTTCAACAGGGATAATACAGAGTCCTTAGAAAAATCAAAGGTACGATAATGGGATAAAAAACATACCAGGCAATAGAATATACATAAAAGATCTGGTTGCCTTGATGAATTACAAACTGAACATGAACCATTGTGTAGTACAGTGCAAAAAACTAATGGAGTTTACAGCCACAACCTGTTAGCAACAGCAATATATGACTGAAATAAAATTTAATTCACCCACAATACATACAGTAGTTGATGAACATATGGATCTGGTTGCATTGCGGAGACCTAGCTGGGCAAGCACAAGTGCGTAGTCCTGTCTAGTTTTTGCCCATCTTGTTTCCATCTGTGATGACTTGATTATAGAAAGAGTGTAGCAATAATTGTATGTATAATTGTAAGGGACCAGAAGCACTGCCCTGATGGTTAGATATGAATGCCTGTGTGTTATTTTGGACTTTAAGGACATGTTAGGACTGCTGCTGGTGCAGCAACCATCCCAGCTGCTCATCAATGTTCCTCCTTGAATGCCTGGATCTAATTACCAATATTTCAACCTCCATTCCCTGGGGCAGATTCTAGATGGGCTCAAGAGTTAATGGCCTCTATGGCAATCATGGGTTTGCCCCAGGAGATCTTGAGCCTGATGCACAAGATGGTCACATGTTAGATCTGGTTTTTTTCCCCTTCAAAGCAGCTGCAATATGTTTTGAATAGGGAGGATATTACAATTAATCTTTTGCTATACTCAGAAAACTTTCCAGTTATATGTTCTTCATTGCATCATCAAAACCCTGCAATAGCACTGAACTACCAAATTGTTCCTTCTAGTTTTCAGAAGATACTGGACACTTTCCAAGCAATTCTGTAGACAGCTACCAGTGAGCAGCTTTTCCTCCCCCACAGATCCCAGCAAGCTCCTTGGTTTACTGAAACGTTGCAAGAAATGAAGAGTGATAATGAAGGATAATCAAGAGTGAAACTTGCCACTCACGACTGTATAGCAACATTCAGCAGGATATTCCAGCAGTAAGGGCAATGAAGCACTCTTATTTCTCCACCTTACAATATCAATGCATTTTGGTAGAGCAATTCAAGGCTACCCATTCCTTTCAGGGAAAGATGAGAGTCAAGATAATCCAGCAAGTCATTATATGTCTGTGGATTTTTGCCCACATTACCTCCAAGTTTAACTACACTTGGATAAGGTCTGGCAAGATGACAGAGCAACTTCCTGTAGAATGATCTTGAATGAGTTTGAGCTACAAGGAAGGTCACTGTGATATGAGATCTGCCACCTATTAGCTCAATCTAGGCCCCATCTAGCTCATCTGTGCAAGTTGGAAAGATATTCCTCTTTCATTGATCAAAGGAGTAGCATCAAACATCTTGAAGGAGGTGGTGATGCCACCCTTTTTAAGAGCCATCTCTTGACCCAGGCACTCTGGACAAAAATCAACCAATCTCCAACCTTTTCTTCTTAGGGAAGATTCTTAGAATAGTGGTGATCCAGCCACAGAGGTTTTTAGATTTAACAGATTTTTCAGACCCTCAGGATTCAGGCCTGAGCATAAGCCAAAAACAGTACTGTGTGCTTTGGTGCATGACTTTTATTGGGACCTGGAGGGAATGCATTGCTCCTGGTCCTTTAATATCTCTTCAAGTCTTCAATACCATGGACTATGCTATTCTTATTGTTTATTGAATTATATGCTACCAACTCCCAAATGAAAAATGTTCAAAAGGAGAAAAAAAAACACAAACGATAGACAGAAATGAAGGGTGAAGAGAGGAAGAGTGGCCAAAAAAAAGACAGTAACAAAAGAAATAAACGTAGAGAGTCTAAAAGGGGGCTCCATGCAATCTCACCAAAATCTGAGTGAAGAGTCAAATCTTCAAGAGCTTTGAAACACTAGCAGCATGGGAGCTGTCCAGATTCAGGGAGAAATGCATACCAGAGGACAGGCGTGTTACAGAGAAGGTATGCTTCTTGATAGAGGGCATTATTAGAGGAACCTGGAATACACCAACCTTACCAGATCAAGTCAGGTAGTTATTATGGAAGACAGGTATTCCCACATAGAATACCTGTCTTCCACAAGGAATGTAGGGCTTTATAGGTAAAAACTAGCACAGTGAATTGCACCCAGAAGCAAATTTACAACTAGTGCAGCTCATGAAGCAGAGATGTTACATGGGCCTACCAAAATATACCCATCATTGCCCATGTTGCTACATTTTGGACCAGCTGAAGCTTCCTAATGGTCTTCAAGTCAGCCCCATATAAAGCACACTGCAATAGTCAAGTCATGAGGTGACCAGGGTGAGTGACTGTCTGGAGGTCTCCCCAATCTAAGAAAGGATGCAACTAGTGTACCAGATGAAGCTATGCAAAAGCCTTCCTGGCCATAGCTGTCACCTCTTCTTCAAACAGGATTATGAGGTCCTGGACATAGACATTCATGCCCTGGTCATCACTCAGTTGGATTACTGCAACATATTCTGCATGGGACTACCCATGAATAGTATTTAGAAGCTACAACTGGTACAGAATGCAGCGGCACAGAAACTTGTGAAGGTCCCTCGGGTAGCATATGTAATATTCCTATTAATGCCAAGCTGTACTGATTGCCAGTTTGCTTTTGGGTACAATTCCAGGGCCTGGGTCATTACCTTTAAAACCTTTTATGGTGTGGGTCCAGGGTGCCTGAGGAGCCAGCCCACTTCACTTGTTCCAGCAGAACAGGAATTGCATTAGTAGTTGATCCAATGAGGGGGGATCTACAGAGCTTGTTCCTATTAATTTCTATATAGAGTTTACTGGAGGAGCTTATCCATCAATATGGGATGCAATATCTTTGGTATATTATATATCACTGGTGATATTATATATACTGGTGATGCCCTTGAATTTCTGGCCTGGTGCTTCAATAGATCAAAACTAAGATTAAATCCCTGCAATATGGAGGTATAGTTTGCTGATAATAAAACTTGCTTGATTCCAGCTCCAATCTTGGCTCTGAATTGTATCCCATTTCCCCTTAAGGAGCAGGTTTACAATTTAGGTACCTTCCTGGGTTCATGATTTCTGCTGGAGTGGCAGATGAAAACTGTGGCCATGGGCACTTTTACCCAACTCTTCATGTATCCATTGTGGGCCTTTTGGGACTTGAGGTACCTTGACAACAGCACCCTCATTACCTTGCAGTTAAAATTATTGTGATAGATTCCATGTGGGACTGCATTTACAGACATCTGAGATGCTTCTGTTATTCGAAAATGCCTAAAAATAATGTTCCTGAGGAATTGCTTAGAAGAATGCGGAGGGGAGCTCATGGAAGGACAGGAAACCTATATGAATAATTGGCAATGAATTTGAAGCCCTCTAGGCTGCAAGACCCTGGAATTCTGTGAATGGTCTTGGTCTAACAGCAAAACTTTTCACACAACAATTCAGGAAAAAAATAACTCTACTGAAGCTAGAAAAATAGCCTGTAAATAATGAATGGTATTAATCAACATAAGCTATATAATATCCACCCCTGCTAAGTAAAACATTATTTTTCATCTGAAGTTATTAATTTTAGGGCACACATAATTCTGCCATATATTTCAGAAGAAGACATTCCTATCCTAGATTCTTAATATTAATTTTATTATTACTAATTTTTATCTTTTAATTCTTAAGAAGCAACTTCTATTTTGATAACTTTCTATTTCTGTGACAAAGCTGTTCCACTCCATCCAATTTTTTTTACCTGTTCATTTAAGGTTATCTTTGTTGTCCATCTCAGAGAGATCTCTTGATCTTTCTTAGAAAAACCTCATATGTGTCCATGCATTTTGCATTTGTATGCAAAATAGACCACACAAATGCCTGACATGATAATTCTTAATTTTTATAAAAGTTCTGAATACAGCTTTGCTTTGCAGGCAAATATTTCAGCTTGGATCCAAAATTTGCATATTTTTATTGATCCTTAAAGTTTTTCTTTGTTAATAGCAAAAATGTCTGATAGCATGTATTTTATACAAAAATGATATTCTGTGACATTTCTGGGTTGCCAAGCTTGTGTAACACCATTAAGAATAAAAACATGAGAAAGAGACATATAGAGGAGATCATATTCTATTTGAATAGGTAGAGATGCTTCTGTCTAACAATTAAGAAATATCAAAACATACCTCATTACTACAGCAAGCCAATAAAATGTAGAACTTAAACATTTAGTACTTGGTGCAATGTACTACCCTATCTTCTGCTGACTTCAACAGAAGCAAAATACAGGTAAATCAGTTGGTGTACTGCTGTAATAAAATGTCAGATTTCTATATTTTTATGCAAACCAATTAATGTCTAAGAATGCCAAAATCAGTGAAGACCTCACATAAAAATAGGTCTCCTAGAAATATCCTAGATGAACCACAATCAAATTAGAGTAGCATTATTCAACCTCAGCACCTTTAAGATGTATGGACGTCAACTCCTATGCTGGCTGGGGAATTCAGGGAGTTGACGTCCACATATCTTAAAGTTGCTGAGGTTGAGAAACACTGCATGTGTACAATAAAAACATTTTCTTTACATTATCCATTATCTTAATATATTCATACTCTAGAAGATGTTTAATATATAGTCACTCCATTCCAGACTTTTTTCAGGTTTGTCACACTTTAATACTAAAAGTATCTCTTGCATCTTATTCAAAATTCAAAATATTTCAGGTTTGAACAAAAAAAAGTATTCTCAAAGCTTCATTTTAAGCTCAGAATAAAACATATTTCATTCAAAACACAATTTTACCATTCTGGGCATTGAAGATTTTTAAGGAACATTGAATGGACTTTTTTTTCTGGTACAGAAGCAGGGAATAGTTATGTCTCAGCTGTTATTGGCTCAAACTGGATGTTGTCTTCTTACAAATGAATAAGGAATTAGGAATAAACAAACATTATGAACTTTGGTGCTTTTTCTGTACAGATAAAAGACCGCTATGCTTTTTAAGAAATCTCATACAAACTAACTGCTTGATTAAAAATTGTTTTAAAACAATTTTAAATGTTTTCCTTTTTAAAAAATAATACTTTTTTTGTAGATTCAGTGCAAATGAATCAGCATGGACCTATCTACTCTTGTGGGTAAAAACCAAGGGACAAGAACTCATTTTAAGTCCTGTTTCCCATGGCTGGAACACTTTAAATATTTTGTTTCATTTCACAGAATACAGAATATTTGAACTATTTTGGATTTGCTTTTGTCAGAACATAATCAACTCATAATGGTTTGAATTAATTTGTTCTTAATCTGAATCAAACATGTATTCTATTTCATGCACACTTACAAATAAATTCTATGAAAGCTAAGATGGTATCATGCTAATGTGAAACTACGCAAAAAGAATTATAAATACATATATTACTATTACATTTCTATACCAATATTCTTGCCAAGTACAAAGTAGATTGTTTTCCTCTACATATGCAACAGATTTAGTTTCATAACTATCAGTGAGACAGACAATGCTGAGCAGCCCAAAATCATCCACTGAGCTTTTTGGCTTAGTGAGAAGACAAGCAGCTTGGTGTTCAAAATGTGTTTTGCATCACAGTTCCCATCAATTCAGGCTAGAATAACAATAATCAAGAATTACCTAATTTACAGTCCAAAAATTTGGAAGGAACATTACCTTTACTAAATACGATTGAAAGTGTAGACAAATTACAGTAGAAGTAACAATAAAATAAACAATAGAAAGGTATATTTATTCCATCAAAAGATATATATATATATATATATATAAACTTAAAATACATTTATATTATAATCTATGGTTTAATATACTGGTAATTTTACATATATTTGCAAATAAAATGTGAAGAATTGAAATAAATTGTAGGAGAGTTCACATACGACCATTTTTCAGATGTAAAAATCAAATTCCAGTTCAAAAGATTTTTAGATTTCAACATACTGGTTTTTACACATACCTACTGTACTTAATAAAATAGCCTTGGTGTGTTATTATTTGCGAATTTAATGCTCTGAATTATACTTTTGTTCTAGTTTATGCCCAGGAAGTTGAAAACATTTTAGAATACACTGAATTTGGAATACTGCCCTTAAATAAATGAAACAAAATTCAAATTAATTAGACTACAGTGGTGCCTCACAAGACGAGATTAATCCGTTCCGGAAGAACGCTCTTAGTGTGAAATTCTCGTAAAGCGAA
>JANHZU010007548.1:459216-476826 GCA_032468055.1 Acrochordus granulatus | reverse complement strand
TGATTAAAATTTTTGCTCGTCCTGCGAGTTTCTCGCCCTGTGAGTTACTCGTCTTGTGAGGCACCACTGTATTTTCATCTGTACACAGTTCTAATAGGCACATCATTTATATTGCAGAATTAGTAAAACAAAAATATAATTAAGCTTAGTGGCATTTATACACAAATCAACATGCATAAGATCATCACTCTATGTCCTTCCTCAGAAGAAATTTCACACTCTTTTATTATTATTTTTCTTTTTATTTATGTGCATTCCACCTTTATTATTTTTATAAGAAACTCAAGGTGGGGAACTAATACTTTTTCTTCCTCCTATTTTCCCCACAACAACCACCTTGTGAAGTGAGTTGGGCTGAGGGAGAGTGACTGGCCCAAAGTCATCCAGCTGGTTTTTCATGCCTAAAGTTGGACTAGAAGTCATAGTCCAATGGCTTCTAGCATGGTACCTTAAATACAAGACTAAACTTTTGAATTATTTTAAGCTGTTAAAATCATCACTGATACAAATTATTCAAATAGTATATTTCTTTCTTTGATTAGTTTCCCTGCTATTTAACTGTAAAAAATTATTATTGAATTGATTGCAATGCACTTATCTCCCTATTTTATTCTAAAGCTGAAGCTTTCTAAGTTCGAACCATTCTACATCTCTTCAGAAGGTAAAAATTCCCACCAAATACACGTAAATTGGATGACCTTGGCAACAGACAGGCTGCAGTAGCCAGCTGATTTGGAGTCATTAGCCATGTGCTGGTAGTTGCAGATCATTAGAGTTTAGTATTTACGCTACTGTTTGTAGCTGCCAGATTGCAAATTAGGACCTTGTCAAATCACTGTGTGAGTGCCAGGTCACGCACACTAGACATGGCATGGTTCATAGCACTGCATTCTCTAGTGTCAATGGCTAGTTTTATGAGCTCAATTATTGGAACTAGGGAAGACTGAAAAAATTTTTTTTAAAAGATGTAGACTGGGAATTGAAACCCTAGCTTAGAAATACGCCTTGCAGTATTGTTGTTAGCTTATATATTAATGAACCAAACATTTCAGAGCCTCACTTCAAGCTTACATTACACAATACCCTCAATAATTCTATTCTAATAAAAGAATCTCATTCCAGATAAGAAAATGTATTTAATTACCATTTTGGTTTCACCATGCTAATATTCTTTATGAAATATTTAGCCAGCAAACTTTTGTACATATAGTATTCAGATTTACTATATATTTAAACTTTTGATATGGCAGCGCAAGCCATTCTACATTCCTGTCCTTAGCCATTCTATGATTGTGTAGGGTTGTGCATGCATGTATATGTATTAGAACAGAAATCAATAGTCAAGTATTTAGATATTAAAAAACCTTAAGTTCAGAACCCATTATATTCAACAGATATAGCTGGCCAAATTCTTACTTCCTATTATGCTCATAATACATTAGAGATAACTTAGACTGAAAATAATTTAATCAAAACAGCTCATAGGAAAAAGATTTGTGAACCTATAAACTTCAAAATGTTGCTATACTGTAATTTCCAATAGTTCATAAATGATTAAAATACTAGTTCAACCAAATTTAGCATCTTTCTACCACCACTCAACTCTATGTATACAGTTCTGTGGTCATGGATACTGTTTCCTTCCCACCAAGGTGTACCTATTTATGTACTTGTATATAAAAATACAAGGTGTACTTGTATTTTTACATGCTTTCGAACTGCTAGATTTCCAGAAGCTGGACCAAGTAACGGGAGCTCACCTGCTACATAGCACCTGGGTCTCAAACTTGGGCTGCTGACCTTCCAGCTGACAAGCCCAGTGTCTTAACCGCTCTGCCACCACACCCCCATACGTATACAGATAGAATATATTAATTCAAGAAGGAGAAATGCTGACCATTTTTTAATGTACACTTGGCTTGTCATTAAAAATATTATTTAAATAATATTAAATTTCATTGTTCAAAATATTATGCTGCTATATCTGTTGATTGTTTAAAGCTGGCCTTAAATATATTAATTAAAGATCATTTCTCAATTTCAAAAAAATTGAGGAAATCTGATTTCTAAGGCCCAGTGTCAGACACTTAACAATAATACAAAAATAAACACTCTCTTGATTCAAGCTCAACTTCTGGTGACTGAATAGATTTATCCGTATTATTTTCTTAACAAAGATACAGAAGTGGTTTGCCACTGCTGTTTTCTGATTTTTTTTCTTCTGCTTCTCAGTTTAGTTTATATTTCTAGGATTTTGTTGTAGTCTCTCTTCCAACTATTAACTAGGTCTAACTCTTGTTTAATTTTTCTAAGGCCAAAGTCAGCTTAGCACTGTCATACTTCACCAGCAAGACACAAGAGTATTTCTCAGATATTCAGTTCAAGAATGGTTTGACTAGGCTCATTCTCAGCTGAAAGCTCTCATATACAGAATTTGCTCTAGTTAGATAAGCATACTAGGAAAAAGCCACTAAAACAGTGAATTGCTTTCTGTCAACATAATTATTTTTATACTAATGTGATTTAATTTCAGATATTCCTCTGCATATCCCTCTCCTTGAGTGAATTTTTGTGCCCTGTCCTTTTCAGCATTGAAGATAGGTGGCTGTTAGTTTTTGACATAAGTGGTATCTTGGCCCTGAGAAAACCTGGCTTTCAATTTAACTTCCCCAACCATCATACATTATATTTTATCCAGTGAATTCATGTTCATATTAAATTCATGTTCAGCATTCATTAGCAAATGAAACAGCATGGATACTGTTGAACAATAATTGATGTGTTGATGAATCATCCTAAGTTAAACATAAACCATATGATGGTTTAGTATTAGCTATGAACCAGGTCAGATTTCTCATTGCCATTCAAATAATTTTGTATAGTTCATAGAAGGAAGTGAGAACCAGTTTGGTTTAATGGTTAAAGTATCAGGCTAGAAACTGCGAGACCATGAGTTCTATTCCAATCTTAGGCACAAAGCCAGCAGGGTCACTTTGGGCCAGATATTTTCCCTCATCTCTAGGAAGAAGACAACGGGAAACCACTTCTGAAAAACTTTGCCAAAAAACTGCAGGGGCTTATCCAGGCAGTCTCTGCAAATTGGAAAGAAAAAATAAATAAAATTGCTCTGGGTATTAATTGTCTTTATTTGTAGTATTTAAGGACACACAGGAAGCATAGCTAAATAGTTTATGGTTAAAAGGTATACAGTTTCAAGAATTAATGTATAATGTTCATGAAACAGATTATGAGATGGGAAATTTTACTTGAGAAAAATTATAAAAATTAATATAGCTTACTATGCAAAAATCACAACATACTGGGCAGTAGTATAGGTAGTCCTCGCTTAAAGATCATTCATTCAGTGACCATTTAAAATTACAGTGGGGCTGAATGAATGATAGTTACACCTGGTCCCCAAAGTTACAGCCATTGCAGTGCCCTAATGGCCACATGATCAAAATTTGGGAAAGTAAGTTTTCAGAAGAGGAGGTATATGGTTTCCAAGTTAGGTCCAAAATGAACCAGGGCACAACAGGATAAAAAAACAATATTTCTAAACAATGAAAATATGCTAACAGAGAGAAACTATATATTTAATAATAAGATACATTCATTTTTCTGAGCAACTCATAGTTCTGTAAATGATTAACCCAATGTACAAGATGTAGATGGAGGAATGTCAGGTATAAGCTATTTTGTTTCATCATACAATTTATGAAATTTAAGGTTTTAAAGTATGTTCTCTTCTAGAACGACTTTTACCCAAAACAAAATTCAAAGGAAACTGAAGGTATACATGTACACTGAAGCAGCATAATGTAGGAGCTTTGCAAAATAAGTTATTAATCTAAATTCAGCAATCTTGTAGTGTAATATAGTAGCAAACAAAAAGATAAATCAAGAACAAGAAGCAAACCTCAAAGTCTCTAGGTCTACAATTACAGCAGATAAGGAGGAACTCTCAGTGTTTAAAAGGCTCTGGGAAAGTTTCTATACAGAGTAGTCTGCACTATGTGTACTTGCTTTACATATTTAAATACAAGGCATTTCAAGCTGTATTTTTGTGGTAAGTTAAGAAATAGAAGACTTGGGATTTAGAATCACAACTGCTAAGAACAGCCAGTAAAAAAAAAGATAAGAAAATTGTCAATGGTTTTCGGCAAAGCTCAAGTAAAAACAAGAAAATTCCCCACAAGTTTATATTCAAATCAGATTTTTAATCATACCTTGCCACTGATTTCAAGGCAAATCACACAGGGCAAGGCATGATGAATATATTTTTACATTATAATTGGAGTGGTGCTATCCTATGGAAATATCCTGTATAGTATAAATCAGGATTTTCCAATCTATATATAGTCCACAGAACTTTATGGTAGCAGGAGCACTTGATGAGGTTCTGTGAAAAACTATTGACAAAAAAAGTTCACTTGAATGCAGCCAACATAATCTCATAACAGAGTTTTGAGTTTTGATCAAGAGTTCCAAAGTTCCAAGTTCCACATTTGGAAAAAGTTTGAAAACCCCTGGTATAAGATGTAACAACTAAATAAAGCACCATAATTATTTTAAATGACTTTTTTCCCATCCATAATTTCAAAATGGACAACTGACTCATATTAATGAAGAATATATATAACAAAATATTTTTTTCTCAACTTTATTTTATAGGAAGAACCATCTAAAATCTGAGGTCACTTTTTTTATATCAACAGTTCTTGTTCTTTCAGTGAAAAATCACAATTAAATAGAAATCAAAACTTGGCTTACTCTCTACTTCATCAGAATAAATACTATACTCTGCTAGAATACTATATAGAAATCAACAGCATTTTTGTCTTCTGACATTCTAAATCTTACACAGAAAAATCCCCCAAATTTGAGATACTTGGATGCAAATATATTAATACTCCTTTTAAATGATTCCATTTTACAAAGAATGTAGAATGAGCAGAGAAACAAACTATATATGTCTGTCTACATTCACCATAATATATGAAACACTTTATCAATAATAGGACGTACTTATTGGAACTAATAGACACCAATCACTCAGCGTAAATATACACAAAAGAATCCAGCAGCACAGGTATTACTTCATCAGAGTGTCTCATGTTCACATCCTAATTCAGTATATTTCTTAAACTTTAACCTACATCATCAGTCTCTCAAACACAGCCATCTATCACTACTATTAGAATAGTATTTACCCAAATTCTCTTCATGAAACTAAACATAGGATTAAAAAAGAGCACTATTTGCTTCTTAGCATATTATATTAATCAGTTATTATGATTTATTTTATGAAACATGTTTAAACAATGACACAGTATAATGGATTAATTTCTATTATTAGGAATAACAGTATATTTCTATTATTGGGAACCACAAAGAAGTGTATGTCATTATGTGCAATGCAGGACTCTGTTCATTAATTTGTAAGATGCTAATGTCTTACAACTTACAAAAAGGGACTTTGTCCACACTTTCAAAACCACTGATATTGGGGGAAGGAGGTGTCAAAGCACTGAATAAATTATATTAAATGTAATTAGTAGGACTCTTCTTGCATTCTGATTATCTATCAGTAAGCACTGATTTTAAATTGGAGAAAATACAGAGGTCGACTTGGTTTTGCGACAAGTGTTACAATACTCTGTGAAGTCAATCATACAAATGGGAATTTGTACATTTTACATAGACATTTATCAGAACAAAAGTAGCAAAAAATTGTTATAAAATAACAAAGACAGCAAAACTAGATATGTTCATGCACAACACCATTCTAGAATCTAGAATCAATTAGAAGCCATTTTTCCATTAAAAAAACTTCTATTTCCATTATGACAACAATATTTTGATCCATCCCACACAATATTACAATAGCTTATCAAATTCAGGAATCTCTCATTTTGAAAATAAATCCATCCCTACCAGCTGCTTTTCAGAATGTTGCCAATGCCTAAAAAGCAATATTAGAAATTAAGTTTTAATATAGAAGGGCGGTGTAAATTTTTGATAAATACAAATAATGAACTTGATTTATCTGAATAGAATTGTATAAATTAATATTAAGATACACTTGTTATTCCCTAGAAGGAAAATTTGTGTTAGTAGAATACCTTCATTTTAATCACAATGTATTTCACTAATGCCACTGAACAACCTATGTATATTGCCTGAGAAATAATCCTTCTATGCTTAATAATTTTATCCCAACAAATGTGTTGAAGATTACAGCAAAGGGGAATCAGTAAAAGATCTGAAAAGCAAAAGTATTATTTTACATATATCTGTTTTAGTTATTTTAATTTTTAGTTATTTTATTAGTTATATAAAAAAATCTACCCTGTCCTTTCATACTAACTTTCATAGTATGCATGCAAGTTTGTGTGTATAATACAAATACATACTAATGCACATATTTAGTTTATTTAAATTAACACTGTCCAGAGTTACTAGTTTTGTGAGGCAGGCAGCTATATAAATTTGAAAAATAAATGAAGTCCAGAATATTAAATTGTAAATCTAGTAATAAGCTCAACAACAACACTGTTTTAGTGGCATTCTAGAAATTTATTACTAAAATGAGAAAATAGCATTTGCTACAGCTTCCTACTGATTGTAATGCAATCTCTGTAAATTCACTTGTCATAAATTATAAAGTCCAGCATCTAATCCTGGTTCTTACTCTAGAAAATAGTACGTGACTTATGAGATACATAACAGATCCAAAACATTTTATCCACCAAAACATATTTATATGCATAAATTAAAAGAAAAATAAAAACAGTTTACAGAAAACTAAAAGATGAGTTAACTTTAACATGGAAAAATCAGTTAAGTGTTTCAGCCTGGCACTATTTTAAATCTAACCAGTAGTTTACTGCCTACAAACTGAGTGCAAAAGTTCAGCTACAAAGTAAGCACTACTTTGAGAAAAGGTTAACTCCTGTGTTAATCTGTTTATCCAGGTATTGAACAAATGCTATTCTCAAGTGGACATTGAATCAAACTATCTTCAAATATATTTCTTCTGCAAAAATTTGATCACAATTATGTTTAGATTGATAACCTATTCTAAACATTCTGAGTGCTTGACACACAAAAACTCCCAGAAACTAAAGAACAAATGGCTTCCCAACTTAATTGATCCCAAAGTCCAGCTAAACAAGTAGATTTTAATGGTTCTAAATTATTCTTAGTATTGGCTTGAGAAATAGACAGTATCATTAAAAAGATGTCCTCAGTGATTTCTAGATAGCATAACAAGATAGGAGAGAATATGTGATAAAATTCATATAAACCACACAGATCAAACTGCTTTTTAACAATATTTGTGACTAGCAACTTCTCTCCAAAATCAAGTGCACAGTATAACAAAGTCAGATAATTTGGGCACCTAAGGAAGAAAATATCCCTGGCAGTAAAAAGCCTCAAATAATAAATTAAATAAATAATAGTTTACAGGTTTTTCATGACAATCAGAATCAAATACCCAGGCAACCATCTCTCTACAGCTAGTTACAGAGACAATCATGGCAGTAGAGTCGTGGCATGCTAGCAGTTGGAAATATTAACAATATTCCAAACAGAAGTTTTGGGATGTTAAAAAACATAAACTCAATGGTAACCGAACATCAACAACCTGTTACAGTATATATAAATTACTGAAAAACATTTCATGAAATTTAGAGTACATCTACCAAAAAATTAATATAATATAAAAGTTATAGAGTTGGATAACTTGTTCATTGTTTTAACTTTCATGCACAGTACAGATACATTGAAGACCCATAACCACATTTCCCAATCACATGTATGCGCACAATGAGAGAAAAAAGCCAACATTAACCAAGATTATTTATCTGAAATGTCAAATCAATCTGGTATAAGCATCTACCATGTAACATCTCTGTAATACACATCTACTAAAGTTTTTCCTATATAAAAGAGGCTATATTATTGCTTACTAATGAATAGTTAACAAACAGTTGCTAAAGGAAACAAAATTTGCTGTTCAAGGAAAGGTAACCTGAAATGTAAAACTAGTTGCCAATAATCATAAAGTCTAAGATAAACATCAGAAAAGCAAAAGTTCATATACAGTTCATATATAGCATGATACACATACCAGGCATGCATTTCCATTAAAAAAGAATGCTTGTTATTTATTACTTTTGTCTGTACATTTGAATACAACCTGGGCCCATAAATACTTCTTGTTTGAGATATTAACATCTTGCCCCTTGAGCTGAGGGCTGCCCCCTCCCTGATGGCCTTCCAGAAGGGCCTTCAGACCTGGCTCTGCGAGATGGCATGGGCTCCAGGGGGGGCTCATTATCATCATGGAGGTGGCTGATGGATTCTTAGCCACCCTTAACCCCCCTTTTTATGTATGAAATTTTTTTTAGTCCACCTCACTAGTCTGCCAGGTTTTTTGCTTTAATGGTTTTATTTTATCTTTATTTTTAATTGCTTTTAATTGTTTTTAGTGTTGTTAGCTGCCGAGAGTCTTCGGATTTCGGCAGCATATAAATTTAATAAATAAATATTAGCAGTCCTAAGTGCACGTATATCAAAGACATAAGACAGATGATGAGTCCAGGCTGGAACCACAATTCAAGGTAATATCTGAATAACCTATTAGCTATCGAAAATCCTAAACTATATTCAACAACATACATATCATAAGACATTATGGGAGCAGTAGATTAAAGCCTATGGATATAGGGGAAATATAGGCAAGAATTCTAAACTATACCATATAAACACCAATTGTTGAGCAAAGAGTTTAGCATCCCCAGAACTTCAGCTTTCATTTTAATAATTAAGTACCTTCCATACTCATGAAGCTCCTTTTCATATTTTCCTTCCCCACTCCCTTCACCAGCCACCATCATCCCACCTTTTTTGAATTCCTCAAGCATGGCATCAAGCTTGGTGTCATTGAAGACAAAATNNNNTGGGTGGTTATAGAAACGTGTGATGGTCTTGAGTGGAGTGCAATCATCAGGATCCACAAAAGCCAAGTCTTTGACAAAAAGAAGATCCACAATATTAGAGCGGTCCCCTTCAAAAACTGGGATGCGTGTATAACCACTCTCCATGATTTCAGACATAGTGTTGAAATCAAGTACAGCTTCAGCAGTAATCATGAAGCAATCCCGGAGAGGAGTCATTACGTCCTCCACGGTTTTGGTGCGCAATTCCAGCGCTCCTTGAATTATATTCAATTCTTCTTTGACCAAATCATTGTAGGGATCAGTGACTCTTAACATTTCAAGTAGCTTCTCACGATTATAGACAGTACCAATCTCTTGCCCTAAAACACAATCCAGCAGTTTGCTGACTGGATAAGAGGCTGGAAAGGTCATCATCATAAAGAACTTGGTGAGGAAGATGGTGTTGGCACCAACAGCCAGACCATGCCGGGAACAAATAGCCTGTGGCACAATCTCACCAAAAATAACAATACCAATGGTGGATACTACCACTGCCACTAGTCCAGAACCTGCAATGTCATCAAGCAGGATGGTAAGGGTAGTATTAACCAATACATTACCCAAGAGCAAAGAACAGAGCAAGTAATTGCCCTGACGGCGCACAGGCTCAATGCGCTTAGCATAGTTTTTTTCTTTTTCTGTCCCACAATTCTGCACAATACGCAATTCCATAGGATCAAGAGCCATAAGTCCCAGGTTGAGACCACTGAACATGCCAGAAAGACACAACAGGAGGGAGATGAAGATCACCTGAAGCCAGAAGGGTAACAAGAATTTCTTCTCCTCACCTACAATCATCTTGGTGTCCTCACCATCATGATAGATCCAGGTTGTCTCAGTCCAGGGCCCTCCTTCAGGACCAATAATGCTACCTCCACCACCAGGTCCCCCAGCCACACTCCCTGCCCCTCCTAGGATAGCTGGAGAAGATACAGAGGTACACAGGTAATACGACTTGCTCTTTTCCGTTTTGCGCAATGGCTTGATATCAATCTCGATAATACCCGAGGTGCGGCGGTTGAGGGTGATATGCGGGAGGATAATGATATCCGATGTCCGGATGCCGCAACGCTGCGGGGCCGATGACACAGAACCCACGGGCACCGGACCATCTTCCTGTCCAGCTGGCGGCCGCCTGCCTTCCCCATCCCTCCACCGTTCATGCTCAGTGAATGCGATGCGGGACCAGGTCTCGTTATTGATATTCTGCCCGTAGACCCGCAGTTTGACACGAGTTCTCTCGCTCACTCGGAGCACGCCCTTTTCCATAAAGGATACGTCGTCCGTGTCCTCCAGCCGTAACCCGATTATTACCGTTTCCTCAGAATCGGACGCCCCGGGCAACGAGGAGGAGGAGGAGGAAGAGGCGGCGGCGGCGCGAGCGGGCTGCTCTCCCAGGCACCGGCTGAGGAGAATGCCTAGGAGCAGCGGCAGCAGCAGCGGCGACCGCGCCAGCATCCGCGTCTCCCTTTCGCCGCCTCCCCCCGGCCCCGCCATGAGCCTGGGAGCAACCGCGGGTAGCGGCGCGGCCATATTCCAGTTGAAGAAGGTCAGCGGTAAAGCGGCCACAGAAAACCGAGCGACCTCATAGCGCTAGAGTCTAACGACGACAGCAAGCAGCGGAGCCCTCGGCGGATGACAAGCGACTGCCGGGCCTGGGCCAGGAGCTGCTCCAACCCCTACCCCGAAGGGGACGGGGAGGGGGAAGAGACCCGCGCGTGCGCATCGACCAATGAGGTGAATACGAGCGAGGCAGCGGAGGGTGCAGATAAAGAACAATCGACCAATCAGATCACTCTTGAGAACAGGGTGGGGATGCGAGCAGCCGGCCGGTACGTCGGCCTCCCTCTTTTCTCGTGGTTGGGGGCGGGTGCGGAGGGAAGAGGGGAGGGAGCTGCCTGCGCTGTGGGTCGAAGCCGGGAGAGGTTTCGCCCGGGAAGACAAGCAAGGAGAATCATTCGAGCCGGTTTGTCCGGGGCTTCTTTCCAGAACCCACGAACATCGTCGTTCAACCGTTTTTACGTTGTGATTGTTACCCCGCATTATAGCTCGAGGGGGAGGGAGCCCTCTCGGCCTTTTTGCCTTTCTAAAGAGCGCGTGACAGCCGTGTGTATCTCAGCTTTAACAGGAGTGAACAACAGCCAATCGGAAGGAAGGGCGACAGAGATTGGTGAGAGGATCAGCCAATGGGGCGGAGAGTTTTCTTCCGGAAGCGGGCCTCCTCGCGCGCTTATCACGGAGCGGTCGCTGCAGGAAGGCTGAGCGTGGTCGTGGGCACCACGACTCCGAAAGCAAAGTTCGCGGGAGAGTCACCGCTGCGCCCGCCGACCGTCTTCTCCGAACAGCATTGATAAGGAACGCGCGATGGGCCTGAAAGCTTTGTGTCTCTGTTAGCGTCAAAGTCTTCGCCCCGTTGCCAGCGTTTATTGCCTCCGTGAGTTTCTTCCTCGCCAGCAGGGCATGTTTGTGCTTGCAGCCTTCCCCTCCCCTTTCTTTTCTCTCTGAATTTTCCAGGCAGCGTATTCCTCGCGAAGAGTACGTCCTGACGGCTCTTCGTTCCCCAGCCCTTGTTTAAGCAGAAATATGGGGCAGCACGAGTGGATCTAATGTGTTTTTTAGCTTTACGATAATAAGGCAGTGATGGGTGGATTGCCATGAGCAGGTTCAAGTTTCCCGCTCAAAGGTGCTCCATGCCAGGAAACAGTTACTTGACCTATTTTTGCCCCAAAAGAGCCAATTTATTAGACCTGCAAAGTAGAGGAGCAGTGGGAGGAGGAAGCATACTTGGCACACTGAGAGTGTCCCTGCCTGGTTCACCACAGACCATCCCCTGCCACACTAACCTATCAGCTGAGCTATTGTTGGATGCAGGTTTACTAGAATTCTGGTAGACCCATGGTCAGAAATGGCCATTCGGAGTGGCACATCTTAGGCAAGATTATGAGGAACGGTGTGTGTGTGGGGGGTTCCCTCATCTTTACTCTGTTCTCCTGGGCTGGGCTGTGATCTGTCACCTGGCTTAGAACGAGAAGCTGGCAGAACTAATACCAATTTCATCCCAACACTGGAAATAATAATTGCTGCAAAGAAATGGCAATCAGTGGCCATATCCAGAAGTATTTTATGAAATACATAAAATGACATTAGATTAAGTCCCCCAAAGTAATAAAATTAGAAAGCACCTTCATATACTTCATTGCATCAGAACCAGCAATGTACAGCTGATAAAACATGGCTGTCATTACCAATTTAAATCATCCTTTTGTGCAGACAGCACTAGTTTTTTTTAGACACAGGACTACCAGTGTTTCAAAAGACATGAAACAGAAGTGTGTCCACAGCAGCTGAAAGTGGCCAATAGGATAAAAGTAGATTCTAGCCCTGATTCTATCATTGCCAACATTGTCAGTGAATCACTGTAGAGCGTACATTCCTCAGAACCTGTGTTGGAAGAAGAGGAAAGACATTTTGAAACTGGAATAACTGTCTCCAAATATAAACTGGGAATGACACAAAGTACCTATCATGAGGATATTCCTCCAAAACAATTTGTCCTCATGTCTCAGAGGACATGAGGATAAGCCCTTTGGCTAAATATACTTATTGCATTAAATTATGGTTTATTGAACTAGAGTAAAACACAAACCATGGAATATTCACACCATAGAATATTCATAGACATTCAGCACAAACTATAGTTTATAAATTAAATAGTATTCATGAAACCCCTAAGGGAAACCCAAACCACACATTATTGCTTAGCTGCATGACAGACCTGTATTTGAGATTTGAGTGGACCTAATTACAAGTCCTCTAGCAACTGGAGGACTCTGATAGCTTTCAGACAGAGCTGCAGATAATAACTGAAGATCTGCTGTGTCGACCTACTGAGAGTGTAGTTATCACCTGGAACAGGAGGATAACAGGTTTTAGATAGGATGGCGCTCAAGCAATCTCTCTTGACCTTTGGATCTTGTGCCCCATGGTATATAGAGGAACAGAGAGAGAAACAGATCAAGAGACATCAGTAGTGCTGGTGGAAGATGAAGAACTATCTTGACTGAACATAAATAAGAACAACTATAAAAGCCTATCTCATGGCAATTTGGGCCGCAAAGCAGAATTGCATCTGCAGATAATTGCCTGGCAACCCTCTTTATGGTGATCTGATTTGGAGGTCTATCTAAAGGGGTGCACTGAGGAATTTGCTGATTTTCTAGCACATAAAGTCACTCAGATTTGTTTGTGGATACTGGCATGGATGTTGGTTCAGTGGAGGATAGGCATCCTTGTCCAGTTATCTGGGAAGTTTAACCTTTTACTCCTGAAAAAGCGGACAGCAGCCACTTGTGTTTTAGAACCAAGCCCCCCCAGCTGGTAAAAGTCTCCTAGGAGGTAACATGTGAGTGGGTTCTGGTGTTGATCAACTCATTTTTAGATGAGGAGGTGATGCCCCAGGCTTTTAAGGAAGCTGTAGTTTGCTCCCTTCTTAAGTCATTGCTAGATCCCGCCTTAATGTACAATTTTATGTGGAAGCTTGTTGAGAACGAAGGTGGTCATGCTGCAGCTCCAAACTGATTATCCGGATCCCTTTCATTTGGAATTCAAGGTCTGGATATGAAATGGAAACTGCATTGGTTGTGCTTTTCAATGATTTCTGGTGGTAGTAGGATGTCTTTGCTCTACTTATCTTTTCCACAGTTTTTGATATCAACCATGATATCCTTCTGGAACAGCTATGGGGATTGGGAGTGGGGGGCACTGTATTGTCCTAGTTCACTTCCTTCCTCTGAGGCTGTTTTCGATCATTGTTGATTGGTAATGAGAGGTTCAACCCTTGGCCCCCGCTTTGCGCGGTTCTACAGTGGTCAGTGCTCTTTCCACTCTTTTTTAACATCTACATGAAACTACTGGGTGAGATCATCTGTTACTTGGGGTGAGATATTAACAATATACTGCTGATACTCAATTGTACATCCCTGCCCATGGCAAATTAAAAAATGCTGCAATCACCCTTTTTTGGTGCCTGGAGGCTGTTGAGATCTGGATGGGAAACAACAGGCTAAAACTGAACCCAGGCAAGACAGAGCACCTTTAAGTTTAGGGCTCCTTGGTTCTTGGAGAACTACTATCAATGGTTGTAGATAGACAATGCTCCAGATGTACCTGGTGTGTAATCTGGGGATTCTTCTGGATTCAAAACTCCTGCTTGAGGAGCAGGTAGCAATCATGGCCAGGAGAGCTGTTGTGCTACTGCAAGTTGTGCACCAGTTATGCCCATTCATGGACCAACATGGTCTCCTCACAGTCAACCACACCCTAGTCACTTCCCGTTTGGACTATTGTAATGCACTCTATATGGTGCTGCCTTTAAATAGTATCTGGAATTTCAGTGGATTCAAAATGCAATGGCTGGCATAGTTCTATGTAAGTCGAGATTTGTGCATGTGCCATCTCTTTCATGGGAGCTGTGTTGGTTACAAATTTGCTTCTGGGTAGATTACGAAGACTTTGTATGTATTATTATATGTCATTCTGATAGTTACCCACTGGTTGTCCACCAGTTATAGAACTGCTGAGACTGGCAGATGGTTTTGACTGGTAGCTCCACCCATCTGTTTAGCCATCTCTCAAAAATTGCCTATCAGCTTTGCCCCTCATTTATTTATTTATTAAATTTGTATGTTGCCCATCTCTCTACCATGTGACTGTGCAAACCCATGGCAATGAAACTTGCCCAGTAAAAGATAAATCTGATCAGATTTAAAAAACAACAACCCACAATCCCCCTTCTAAGCAATTTGACTTGTATCAAATGTGTGGTTTTGAAAGGATGCAACTTAAAACTGTTTTATTTTTCAAAGCCTTTTAAGTTTAGTCAGTTTTGGTGGTCTATTCTGATATTTTTTTAATCTTGGGATTATTACATAATTTTTTATTAATTACAATATTGAATTTGTCTTGTGTAAAATTTATTTTGGACGTACTTACTTTTATACTGTTCTTTCAACAAGACAAACAACATTAAAACACAATTAAGACTAGGATAAAAATATTGAGAGATTTTTAAAATATTTCTTTGTGAAATTCATCTAGTAACATTTTATCCCAGTTTTTCAAACACTCAGATTTTGTAATCTGTATGTTAAACAAGTAGCCTATCCTAATCTGTAGAAAGCTGTTATGCATTTTGCTTGTTTTTAGCTTACCATATTATATAAACTTAGTCACTGACTTTACAAACCTTGGTTCATAGTTTTGTATATGTATGAATCCTTAATTTATTAAGCTGTGCATGATTTTGCACATGTGTGAAATAAATCTGAAGATGGAATGTTTCTTTTGTGGGCAGCTATACAAATTTAATAAATAAATACATGTCTGCAATTCTGTCCCAAATATTATGACAGAAATGTCATAATTTTTTTATTTTTACCATAAAGTTGTGTTCTCCTTGCTACTGTTTTGGCTGGGCATTTCCTTTCTCCAATTTGGTTATTATGGCAGCATGTCTCCCCCTACTGTCAATATTAAAAACAATGGCAACATCTCTGGAAGATTATTCAGAAATAAATGATATTTGATTCAGTGAGGTTTAGGATTGCAGTCCAGATCTTCATTAATACAAACACCAGGCCTTTCTACAAATACATTTTCAATACTTCTTCTACCTCTCTTGCCTCAGTTTTAAACTGGAAGTTTTAATTTATAATGGCAGTCAAAACCCCAGTGCAGAGCAAACAAAACTGAACCCTCATCAAATTTGTAGCTATGCATATGTAGAAAGAGGGTGGATGAATGCTCAGTTTTTGCAGTCCTATTATTACCATCCACCACATGCAGAGAACAATGTGCAGTAGAGAACCTCTACTTGATTCAAAATTCTAGAAATCAAGATATGAATCATATCAAAGATGCATAATGTATAGCTGCAAAGTGCATTTCCTCAAAAACAGTGGGTATACTCCAACCTTCTCCAAGAATTACCATTATACATTTTAATGCAATAAAGGAAAAACCTATGGATTTACTCATATTAACTGTATGATTAAATTAAAATTAATTTTAAATAATTTAAAAGTTAAAGCACTTTTTTAGTGCCCACCCAGTTTTTGGAGTAGAACTCTCAGCCTATCATTCAAATAGCAAACATACCTTACCTTTTTAGCCTGAAGACCTGGCTGTTCCTGCAGGCAGTGGGCTAGGTTGGAGAGTGAGGTGGGATAGCAGCTTCTAAAGAACACTCCAAGGACTTTTATTAGTCTCTATATACAGTTATGGTATAGCTCTAGGACTGGGGCCACCTGGGGTTAAGTTCATTTTTAGCCATGGAAACTGTCTCTAATCCCATTCTGAGAATACCAAAGTTACAGTAGGGATAAACACCTAGAGAGATCCCATGTATACTGCGTTGAGCTCCTGGAAGAGATCAGAAGAAATCTAACAAATAAATGTACTAATAAAGTTTGACAATGATTCTTCATCTAGTTAAGGAAATGAGCAGAGAAAGGATTATCTTTGCAAGGAGAAGGCTGGTGTTGGGAAGAGCCTGTTCTTCCAAAATCACTCAAAACAGGTGGATCAACATTAGCCTTAGCCACTCTTCACCACATAGACATTATAAGTAAAGCAAAATAGTTGGAATTTTTTGCTTGATGTAGGACAATGCTCAACATATAAATTTATGTGAGGGCATGGTGATTAAGGTCTTCTAAACTTATTTATTCATCCATAGTCCATGAGGTGCTTTTTAAACTTTAATTGTATCCTTTTGTATAACATCCCAAACTGAAGAAAACTAAAACCATGATTTTCAGGTAAGTTGAGTGTGTGCTATGAAAATAAATACTTGTTTGCAATTAGGCTGATTTATGTACTGGTGCTTTTTAAGAAGTGAACATATGCAGCAATGTTGTTGCTTTCTTATCAGAGATTTTATGAGGTTCTGAAATAAAGTAATTAAAAATTAATTCAAACAGACTTCAGGCACAATGGTTCCGGTTTTTATATGGCCCCCTGCTTCTCATTTGACATTATTTTATTGTACTCTCTTCCTGGTGATTAGACATTTAATATTGATAAAGTGAAATAATATAAAAATAACTTCACAGCATATAATTCAGGATTTTCATCATATCAAAACATATGTTAAACAGTACAATAAATGAGATGTCTTGTTTTATTGCCCAATAAAAGCTTTTTGAAATGTTCGTTTTGTTTTTTAAAGATAGAAAACTGAATTATGTTTGCAAAGCATTTAATCTTCTGGTCTAGTCATTAAAATGCCCATATAAAATATGAATGGTCTTTCCATATTAATATGTCAGATGGCACATATATACTGAGTTCAAGAACAGTGTTTACTACAAATCTTTGGAAAACAACAGAGTGCTAGGTGCAAGACCACCAAATGATCCACTAAGTCTTGCCATGGTTGTTGTTCAGTCGCGCAATCGTGTCCGACTCTTCATGACCCTATTGACTGCAGTATACCAGGCCTCCCTGTCCTGCATTGCCTCCCGGAGTCTTCCCAAGCCCACACCTATCACACTGACTATGCTATCTATCCATCTCATCCTCTGCTGTCCTCTTTTCCTCTTCC
>JANHZU010007548.1:429700-443892 GCA_032468055.1 Acrochordus granulatus | reverse complement strand
ATCTTCTGTGGGCTCTACCTCCACCACTGATATGTTGCCCTTTATGTTTCCATAAAAAGGGAAACTGCCTGCCTGCCGGCGTTCTTTCCTTCCCCTCCTGCCAAATGTCACTAGCTGGCAGAAAACCATCCTCCAGTCATTTTCCTTAACTTAGAATGGGCCTCAAGGAGGAACTGAATTTTGACAAATGGTTTGAGCTGTAAGCAGATTAGTCAAGCATCGTTCCTATTTTTTTATAATATGGATGCGTGCTTTCAAAATAAGTTTAGCTAATAGTTGACAGGCAGGATGGGAACTGTATGGTGAAACTGAAGATTAGAAAACACCACCTTCATACCAGAACAGCTAAGGACAAATTAAAACTGCTGCAAGCATGGGTTAGGGATGAGATGAAGGGTTGGAAGTGAGCTAAAGGCAACATCATGAAGATATGGCAGGTTAAAGAGGATCCTGGGGCATGTTTGTTCTAAGATTAGGTATAAATAGGGAAAGAACACAGATAAAACAGAGACTTCATGGTATTGATGCTTCCACTTTTTTCTGTTTTATTATATTGCTTAGTAAGATTTATAACATTTAAGGAGGGGGTATCTGCCCTACCCAGAAGTTCCTTTTTGCCATTACTGATTAATATCACATTAAATCATGATTTGGACATAGACACATGACACACTAAACCAAAATCAAGCAAAGTGAATGATAGCATTGTGCAATTTTTGAAACTAAGATAGTATGTGTCCTGTGTACTCCTACACACAAGAAATAAATGCTCAGATACCTTTAAAAACACTTGCAAAGGCAAATTTTATCTTGAATATAACAAATAGCTTTGGAGCAAGACAACCGTTATGTAGGATTCCCCACACAACCTCAGCAGAATGGGGGAAAATATGAAGGTATTTCTCATTTCTTAAGCTTTCTTTTAGTAGATCAGAACTGGACATATGGATGAAAGGAAAAAAATAAAAGTAAGACATTCTAAAGTCAGTAAGATTACAGCTTAAATGAAAACTATTAGCATTGTTACACAACAAAGCATGCCATTATTTTTTTAAAGAAACTTGCTTAACTTGGAAATTTAAAGCAAATCCAAATAAATTCCCAGATTTCTACTCAAGCAGACTGTGGTCCCATTAACTTAAGAGAAGACTGGAAGATACAAAGAGTACAGACCTTGAAAACATATTTTTTCCTTGAAGTTAAAGATTTACTCTGAGGTCCTCAAAATGTCAGTAAATAGATTTGGCAGGACAGAAAGGAAGAATATTTAGGAAAAGTATTTGTTAAGTAACCCCTCTCCCCCACCTCCAGCCTCTTAACAATGATGAATTAAGCCAAAAAATTTAACACACACTTTGGCTGCCAGAAATTTTGCAGATTAATTCTCTACTAATATTTTACTGATGAGTAGGAGACAGCATGCCCCAAGAGTTATCCTGTTCAAGAGAATGCCTAGATTTCCACATTATGCTAGGCTTTAACTTGCTTGTTAAATTACCCACAAGGGCATGGTTACCAAAAACAAAATTAATGACTAGTATGAATCCAGTCCATACTATAGATGTAAATAATATGTGAGTTTCAACTAGATCTGTACAGACAGTCCTTGACCAATGACCAATATTGGGATTGGAATTTCCTTCATAGGTCATTGCAGTTGTAAGTTGAGTCAGGCCTCATTTTACAACAGCTATTATGCAATTGTTAAGCAAATCATGCAGTCATTAAGAAAATCACATAGTTGTTAAGCAAATCCAGCTTCCTCCATTGAGTGTTTTTTGTAGGAAATCAAAAAAAAATGGCAAATTGCAATCACATGACGGCAGGACACTGCAATTGGTTGTAAATGCAAGCCAAGTGCCTGTATTGTGATCATGTGACTATAGGGGTGGTGCGATGGTCATACAGGTCCTAAGTCACTTTTTCCAAGGCTGTTATAACTTTGAACTGTTATTAAACAAACAATTATAAGTTGCAGACTACCTGTATGTTCTGTATGATCGGAGGACTATGAAAAGCATCAATGTTATAAATTTATGAGCTTTTGAACTGTCTGAAAGGATGAAAAATTCATCTCTTGAAGTACTCTAAACCAGAACAAGGTATATTTGATTATTTAGAAAGATGTTAATTCTTAAAGAACTCAATCTTACTAAAGGAAAACAGGCATCAACACATAGAAACTATAATTTAATACACTTGTATTTCCAGATAAGAATCTTATAAAACAAAGCATACACTTTATGGCATTACATGTGGGAGATGACCTTTGACCTTTTAAAATCTGTAGAACAGAGAAAGGTATTTCATAAATCCCCACTGTGAGTTTTCTTCCATCCTTTTCCAGCTGTTCTTTAACCTCTTATTTACTTTTCACTTCATTTTAGCAGATGGCTCAGTTGATCTCGCAAATTTGAAGACTGTTCAACACTGTAGAAGAATTTATCAAGTGCTCATGGATATTTGGATACAATTGCTAGAAAAAGATTTCCATAACATGATGGATAAATTTGGGTGTTTAAGAATAAAATAAGGGGGCATGTGCTGTTTTTATCCACTGAACTGCTTCCCAAATTACGTAATATAATTGTGAGTAAATTGGAAGCATTGGGATATATTTTTATGAGTACATTATTGTTTCAATATTTAATATGGTATTGATTAAGGTAATAGGCTGACAACTTATTGCATCACTAACAGAAGAAATCAATGAATACAAGCAAAATAATAGATATAGTATCTAAACTATTAAATTTACATATTATAGCTATAGAAACTTTTAATTACATATAAATTGCACTCGCATCTCTCTGATAGAAAGGGAAGAGAAAACAAACTAAGATTAAGTACAAGCCACAAAAGGAATGCTTACTGGAGAATGAATTGATCTAGATTAAGGATATTCCTTATATGAAGTATCTTTCCAATGTGGGCGAGGGGGAGGGGGAGGAGATAAAAGGCAGAATAACTTTAGATGTAATTTTCTTGGCTGCTAAGTCTTCATCTTGAAAAGCACCTGAGCTTTTACTGGTGATTTTTTCACATGTTTTAAGATATGATTTAAAAAGGGAAGCATGTAATGTATTATTAAAACATTTTTAGTATTTACAATATTGACTATTAATATTTAATTACATATAAAGTGCAAATTAAATAAGCAGTATAAAGAGTCAGCCTAATCCTAACTCTATTAATTTGCAATATAAAACACATCCTCAGAAGAAATAAAGATTTATGGAGAAGATAATCTCCCAATCAAATAGAAACAGCAAACTTACTTTTTTTGAATAGCTTCTTGCCTAAAGGGAAAAAACATGAGTTTGAGTCAATTTTGAATTGGTAAAAGGAGTCCTGATTACTCTGCAAAAATGATTGCCCTACTCTGCAAAATTGGATGATGATAAGTACTGGAGCTTTGAAAAGAGAGATCTTCATTGCATTCCAAAACTCTGACCTTTGAACCAATCCTGCCCTTTTTTCTATTTGTAAAGAAGCAAATGTGATTACTCTTGCATACAGAAAGAACTGCCATTCTTCAGAAGGGCAGAATGTGATTATTTTTTGCTGAATGGAAGAGGCTTCCCATATAAATCAAGTATGAGGGAGGAGACTTGCTTCCAGTTATCATGTTCCTGATGGATAAGCCTTATTCATTTATTTGTATTTATTTTATACAAACAATTCATAGAGCCACTCATCTTACCAACATTAGACCAGGAAGCTGAATTTTACCAGTATGTCCCATCTAATCTATGCCAGTAAATCATTGGATGCAGATGGATCTATTCTGTAGCATTCCAAAATGAGGAAAGCTAAACATCCAGATATATTTTTTTTCATTTTGAGGAAGGAGTAAAGGACAAAAGTAAAAAAAAACAACAACACAATCTTCCATACATCATGCCAAAGTCTTCCAATTTTGGGTGGGTTTTAAGAATCTTAACTTCTGTAAGGCCTCACTTCCTCAAATGATGCAGTAACACTGACATTAAAAAAATGTGAATTGATTTCTACCCTCCCCCCCACTAAGGTTAGTTTATACCATTCTCAGTTGCATTTCAGTTATAAGAGAGCCATGTTAGTCTATGATAACCAAAAATAAGGAGGAGTCTATTAGCATCTTTTCAAACTAACAATGCATCTGATTGAAGTGAGAAAAGCTTTATAAAGAAAGGATAATTGCAACTAACCTGCCCTCCACAAAAGACCTATATACTGTACTGAGAGGGTTAAGAAAAGAGCAGAGAAGATATTCTGCAGCCCCTCTCACCCAGACAGAACTTGTCTGAACCTCTTCCATCTGGCAGGTGCTACAGGATACCGCATATCAGAACTACCAGACACAAGAACAGCTTTTTTGCTCATGCCATCATTCAAATGAATACCTGACTCGTGCAAGATAGAGAGAACAGAAGTTAGAGAATTCTAATTTTCCCAGAAGTTCTGTCTAATGTGTATACATACCTATTAATTCTATACTTTATAATATTTCCTTCTATAGACTGCACACTTACCGAATCACTAACATTTTTATGCATTACCTTATACTGCTGCTTATTGATGTTGCAAGTATACTAAGAGCTGCTGTACAAGAGTCAAATTCTTTGCATGTCTAACCATGCTTAGCCAGTAAAGTATCTGAGCATCTGAGTAAGGGTTTTTAATAAAATCTCTAAGTCTGAAAAAATGCTACCAGATTTTTTCTTAATGTTTTGTTACATTTCCAGGGAGACTAGCCTATCACATACAGCATGTGCACTGTGCATACTTACTGGTACTGTAGGTGAGTAGTTATAATAGCCATTTTCCTTAAACTCTGCAAAGAGAGAGAGATGACGTAAATGCCTTCTCCCTCAATGAAGTTATCAATGCAATCATTATTTGGTACTGCATGATAATGAGAAATAATCACATACTAGATTCTCCTAGTTTATACAGTATCTGCTGCTTTGAAAAAAACATGGGGTTTTGATAAATCTCTAATTTTAAAATACTGACTTTCACAGGCCTAAAACCAAGTTTCTCAATACATTTTTCCAGACTAAAATAGATGATAAACTTAAAATACAAAATTATTTTCTCTCACTAGGAGAACTAGTAGACAACTACCGATCTTTATAACCACCACCGTATGTACACTACACTTCATCATTAGCCAGTGTGCAAATTCAGAAAAATTAACAATGCAGTTCTACATATTTTGATTAGTGATAAATAAAGGCTTTCCTAGGAAAAAATACTGAAAGTTTATCTAAAGTAAACTGTTTGAAAAATGTAAAGTTAGGCATTATTCCAAATTAGTCTGCCACAGTCTGATGGTCTCCAGCTGTACTAGACTACAGTTCCCATAATCCAAAGCCAAAGGGCATGATAGTAGGGAATTATGGGAGTTAAGAATCCAGCATGTCAGAAAGCATATGACCGGGAAAGGCCATATTAGTCTGAAGCCTTAATCTGTGGACAAGGACCCCAACATGGAATTTATGAGTACCAGTATTCCCCATGTTCCCTGTGCATGAGGCTAATCTTTCAAAAATAACTTTTAATTTAAAAAGTGCTTCAAAGTATAATCTCAAGCATAATTAATATTTATAACAATGCCTCTGGCCTATATAAATCTAGTGCATCCTTAGAAAGGAAAATAATGTGTTGCTGAAAGCCAGTAAATTTTTTTTGACATGTGTACTGCACACCCCCCAAAAAAACAAAGCAAAGTTAGAGGTACAGTAGATGGCAAAGAGATTTGTGATATACTAGAGTAGGGATTCTTATCTTTTTTGTTCCATTTTCTTCAGACTCTGGAGAAACCGACAAATTCCTTTTTAAATGCATACAATTTAATACACGGATATAAATTGTATTACAAAGAAAACCAATTATGCTCAAATATAATCAATTTATTTTAAGAAATAAATAATACATAGCTATAAAATCATAAAGGCGGGATATAAACAAATAAGAAAAGTAATGTATGTGAAAATAAAATTGTATTTTTTTCCATCAAAGTTCCCAAGGCCTCTGAAATTTACCTATGGACCCTAGGTTAAGAATTTTTGCACAAGAGGAAGCTATAGAAAGCAGCACACCTATTTTGCTTTCTGACAAATGGGTGTTTTATGCCTGGCAATGTTCACAGCCTCCATTTTTGCAATTTAAACTCTACGAACATGTTCTGAACAAAACATGACCCCAAAAAGTTGTAGATTCATGATCCAAGCACAGAACCACATAAATGCAGTAGGAAAGTAATGAGTTCTGCAAGAGTTTATCAACTTTATAAACAACAAAACCATAAATAATTTTGATCCCTGAATTCAGGGATAACTTCATTCACATTTTTCAGTAGCAAAAATTGTGTTTCTCCTGATCCATCTGCCGAAGTGTGAGAATGCTTATATTTTGTGTTAAAATAATTGCTCCTAACCTTATTTATTAAAATGAATTGTATTATGAATAAAAATATTTTAATTTTCAACCCTGAACTTGACATTTCTTTTTTTATATCTCATGCAACTCCCACACAGAGGTATGTATTTAATGTTATCAGACAAGTATTCTATTGCATACTTACATCTTCAGAGTGAAGAATGGCACCCTCTTGCATAACCATATTTCTGGCAGCCTGTCCTAGGAACTAAAAGACATGAAAGCCAGAAGAAGAGAGATAAACTTTGTAATCTCTGAGCTTGTACTCCACTGTTATTCAAGATTAACAATGCAGCTAATAGTAAGCTTTCATGAGATAATAAGATCTGGGAATTACAACCTTATGAACTCACTTTTAATCTTGAAGCAATAACTTATGAACAAACATTCTGAACAAAGGATTTTCTGAAATTATCTTCAAAAATCTTCAACATTATTTTATTTATAAAAATGATAAAGGTAAATGTTTCCCCTTTCCATCATGTCCAACTCTAGGGGGTGCTGCTCATCTCCGTTTCACAGAAGAAGAACCAGCATTGTCTGAAGAAGCTTCCATGGTCATATGGCTGGCATGACTATACCCTGAGGTGCACAGAATGCTGTTACCTTTCCACTAATTTAGGCAATACCTATTTATCTACTTATATATTGCATACTTTCAAACTGGTAGGTTGGCAGGAGCTGGGGCCAATAACAGGAGCTCACCCTGTTATTGGGTCTCAAACTCGGGCTGCCAACTTTCCAGCCAACAAGTCCTGTGATAGGACTTGGGATAGGCACATGTTATTCTTTGATGTGTTTCAGGTATTGTCACAGGATATAAGCTGTTCCGAGTAACGCTGCCTTTTGCAGTTGACTGATAGTGACTTTGTTAATGCCAATAGTTTTCAAGTGGTGCTCCAGTTGTTTTGGGATTGCACCCAAGGCACCTATTACTATTGATACTACCTTTGCTTTCTTTTAACACAGTTGTTCTATTTCTATTTGCAGGTCTGTGTATTTTGTAATTTTTTCCAGTTCTTTTTCTTCTGTTCTGCTGTTTCCAGGTACTGCCATCTCCACTGTCCAGATGTTTATGTCTTTCTTATTGACAATTGTTAAGTCTGAAGTGTTATGTGGCAGGCGCCTATCTGTGGCCCTTCATTCCCCCCAGTGAGGCATTACCTTGACCTTCAGTGAGCCACTACCTTGATGAGGTTGTGGGGCTTGTGTGCTCTGAGGAAGATGAGAGCTATGCCAGAGGTTCAACTATACTGGACAGAACTCATCAGAGGAGACAGCTGAAGAGTGTGTCTCCCATCAAAAATATAGTGAGACTTAACTTACAGAAACCCATACCAGCTTGGTCATCACCAGGTCAACAAGGACCATACTAAGTTTTGGGAGTTTCTGGATATCTGGTGAAAAATGGACTACAGGACTCAGGACTTTTGGCTGAGCAATCAGGGCCAGCAGCTGCAGAACTAGTGGAGAAAAGGGTGTCTACCCACCTTTATTATTTTTATATTATTATTTTATAAATAATTCAAGGCGGTGAACATACCTAATACACCTTCCCCTTTATTTTTTCCCCAAAACAACAACCTTCTGAGGTGGGTTGGAGAGAGAGTGACTGGCCCAAAGTCATCCAGCTGGCTTTTTTATGGGACTAGAACTCACCATCTCTTAGGTTCTAGTCTACTGCATTAGATCAAACTGGCTCTTGTTTATTATTATTATTTATGTTAGTTAAGGATAAGTGAAACTTCTCGGTGTAGCACAAAATTTATGGCAATTATTAATTATATAATTTGCTCATGTACATAGTGATTTACAAAAGCCTTTTTGAAACTAATGGTCCCAAATTTCTTGATTGTTGACTGTGCTTGTTGAATAGACATATCTAAGGGTAAGAAAGCAATTAGTAGTTACTTGTTTGTGAATTAAGTCCTGATTCTATCAATTTGGGGCTGACAGAAGACACACCAATACCCTTCAAATGTATAACATTGACATTCCCACAAACGCAGCCAACTTTGTCATGTGAATAGGATGATGGGAGTTGTAGATCTTATACATCAGGAAAGCATAAGGATATGCTTATACTCAAACTTACTAGTGATTCCTTACTAAAATTACTTTCAGACAAGCTTCAGTAATTGTGCAACACGTATCCAGCGTCATTCAATAGTAATCTCTACTTTAGGATCTCGCTGGAATTTATTGCTTTTTCTTCCAGGTTGCTCAAAAGAGTATGATTGTATTGGATACATACTTGGGCCTTCTGGACAGAAACAAACAGGATTTTGGCCCTTTAAGCACAGCACCAATGCTGTTCAAAAATAAAACACAAGTCTCCGTTCTTCTTGGTTTTGCTTGGAAAAATCCAGCAGCAGAGCGCTTCCGCCACTGAGCAGGAGTGGGCTGAACTGTTATGATTTGTAAACGGAGGTGCTGAGTACATATCGCATGACCGTAACCGACCCTCTGAGAGTCTTAAATCATCGGTTCCACTCCCTGACATTTAAAGAGAAGAATCCATTACCATCTTTGCCTCATGAAATTAACTGGCGCTGGGTCAACGCTAGTTTTGGGGACACCATTTCCCTCGGAAAGGGAGGCCGCCGAAGCATTTAAACAGACTACAATTCCCACCATACACTGCGTTCCTCTTGTACCTCTGGAATTGAGTTCCGTGGTAGTACTTTTGAGACCGCGTAGTCTCGCTCACCTCAGCGCTCCGGGAGCCCTTAAGCACCTGTTTAGTGAGGGCGATTATATCCGTACCGCAGCTGGTCACCTTCTCGGTCAACAGTCCTTTCACCGAGTGCCCAAATCTAGCCTGAACATCCACCGCGATCCCTGCAGGAGTTACCGCCATATCGCTCTCAGTAACTACGGGGGGAGCAAGAGAGGCGCACCTACGGGTAGAAAATAGGGTCAGAAAGCATAGAAAAGCGTCCCGAACGGGTATTGTCAAATAAGGGATTTTTTCCTCTTAGCTCGTTCACTCTTACCATAAGTCTTATCGATGGAGGAAAGAAAGGCGCTTGTTTTTATTTTACTTGCATAATAGAAGAAATACCCTGTGCATTGAAAAAAAATTAACGTAACTAACCCAGTGCTACTTAACCCAAAACTAAACATAAAAGACTGAGTCAGTCCCGACCTCTACTCCTCAGAAAAAGGAATAGTTGTATTTACTATACATCCGAACAGCAAACGTGGCTCTTTTGATTCAGCCATTGGGATTGCATAATATTAAACTGTCGGCTAGTCTGTAATTATATTGTTTGACTTCAGCCGCCCATGTTAATTCAGTGTGGTGTAGGAACCATCACTCCGTGTGATGTGTAAATCTATTAAATGGGTTAATTCAATAAACCACTGTTAAGTAAGTCATTACCCCGGAAGAAGGGTCTTTCTCAACCCTATACCCTCAACTTTATTGTAACTGTCATTTACTACAAAGAAAATGGGAAAATCTGCTGCAATCAAAACATTAAGAATGTAATTTTGCATTTACTGATGCATCACTGGGTTGTATAAATTAGACAAAAGACTCTTTAGTGTTTGGGAGTATTTTAAAGCCTTTTAACTTTCTACAGTTGTGCTACTGTATATTGAGAGGATCTACATATGCATGGGACACCTGGGAATTCTGAGAAGGCATAAGCATTTGTTTCACAAAATGCACATGCGTTTGCTTTTCTGCACTGCTTTATGTATTCACTGTCCACTGGAGAGGATGGGGAACTGTCTTGCGTGATGTTTTTGTTTGGACTTCAGTTTGAACATAGCTGGAACAGTAAGATTTTGGTTAGCAGGTCTTGGTGTGTAAAAAAAAGGTGATCAAATCTGTCACGGTATAGATCACTCTTAAAGAATCAAATTAAGGCTAATTTATGGCACATAAATGTGCCTGATGGATTTCAAGTGCTAGTACACAGAACCTGGAAATATTATGTGTTGTAGCTGGGTTAGTATCTGCAAGCAGCAGGGAGATGTACAATTGTCCTGTGTACCCTAGGTATTTAATGCAATAATGATGAGATGAGGCTAAATGAATGTCTTTATAATACAGGCAGAATTACAGGGGTATTGTCTCTTGTAAGGAATTTTCTTGTATTGGTCTTCAAGAAAGGATAAGGAGAGAACATGACATTGTACCAGAGTAAATTAAAAAAAACTTTTAAAAAAGAATAAAAAAACCCTCCAGTAGTTAGGTATTTCAAGATTAGTTAAGTATGCCATGGAGGTAGCAAAGTACTGTTGGACTGCAATAAAGGCTGGCACCTGGCTAGATCCAGTTGGTGTTCTGTCTCTCCTACAAGCTGTTTAATGAGTGCTTTGGCCATATCGTATCTCATGCTGAGGAGAAAATTTGGAGAGAAGCCCAAGGATGAGATTTTAGTTGCTACTGCCTTTTTCCATGTAAAATGAAAATCATCCTTCTAATTAATGGGGCAGGGCCAATGACTGTGTATGGTCACCCACGTTCTGCCCTCCACTTTCATGCGGCCTATCTCCAGTCTCAAAGTGGCATTAGAGATACATTTTGGGACTTGAAGGGCCAATCTTAGAATGGATTAAACAAGTCCTAATAGCCCTAATTGTGCAAAACAAGTCCTAATAGTGCAAAAGTGGAGAAGGGGCCCAGTTGGGCACACCATAAAGAAGTTATGCTATTGGCGTGGCCTTGCTGACCAGCTTGCTTCAGATCTCCTAGGGCTAAAATCCTGGAATTTCCTGGGGTGGTGTTTTTGGGTGAAATGATCCCTAATCTCAACAAACTGTAACTAACCCATTCAGGACAGATGACAGGTATGAATCTGTATGATCTTGGATGAGGTTGTTGATCAGTAATATATTCCTACAAATTAATATAGCCTTTACTAACAGTGTTTCCTGTTTAGGAGTAGATAGTGGACAGAGGAATCCAGGAGGAAATACCATTGAAGCAAACAGATAAAGAGAGGAAGAAAAATATGCTTGTGTGTGGGCTTATTAATTGAGATGCAATATAATTGTTGCTAAAACAGGATTGGTGAAGTTGCTGCAAATCTCCTGGGAAATCACCAGTTTTGGAAATCACCAGAAGGCTTCTGTATCTCATTTTCTATAGTGTACTGATAGGGAGTCAATAGTTAATAGCCTTTAGTGAAACAGTGACTAAAATGAAACTGAAAAGTTTGTTGGCTGTGAGAGATGTATGCATTCGTACCTTTAGGCATTATGTTCAGATTAGCATTAGATCCCATAGTTTACAACTGAGAAAGCTTTATCTGATTGCAAGAGAAGCAATATACTAACTAAATAGTAGACTTTATGAAAATATTGTCATGCTTTGCTCATAGATAAGAATCCATCAAGATCAGATATTTTCATTGAACAGAAACTCCTGGTATTCTTTTTCCTGATATGATTTTTTTTAGATTGTACCATGCAGCCTTCAAGTTTTGGTTTTCAGGGCTGGCCCTTCACCAAAATAATGGATCACTTTCCTTTGTACTTAGCAATTGCTTGGCAGAAGCTGAGGAAATACAGTACAGAGCTTACGGCAGCTGGCTTCTTCATTACAGAGCCTATGTTGTTGTGATCTATTTTCATTGAGTGCTTACCAAATATTTTTGGAGGACTATCAACTTTTCTCCCCTTCGTCTATCATTTAGGCAGGTATGTGCAAGCAAGAATAAAATAGAGCGTATTATTGCTAAAACCCATCATTTTTATCTTTTCTCAGCGTTGGTACCTTAAGAAACATTGCAATGAAACTAACACAGTGAGGGCCATACTATTTGGGACTCGTTTTTCTGCTGCTAACATTTGCCTATGTTCTGAACAGAAACCAGATGTGTGAAGCTGCCTTTTCCTGAGGAAAGAAGTTGGCAAAGGAGGTAGAAAAGGGGTTTTTTTCTTTGTTCCTACATAACTTAAGATGGCAATTGAAATGGTGCTTCTGTGTTTCAACAATTTGCTAGGGAAAGTGACCCATGTTGCTATCCAGCCACCTAGGTGAGGCTTAACTGTTGCTGTTAGGAACCCTGTCTTCTGATGCCAATGGCTCCACTAAATTTGGCACTAGCTCTGCCTTGTTCTTCTGCTGGGGCTACAGCCTGATGTAATATACTGTTTGCTAATTATAGTGCTCTAGGAAAGAAAGAGAGGAAGGAAAATAAGTATAGCGGAGTCTCTTGGGGAAAAAATAACATTTTGAAAATATTAGAAGTCTCCCCATCTCTGGCTTGAGACATTCTAATTTTTACAGTGAATCCTATAGCTGCCCATCTACAATATCAGAGTTCCAGATATGGATTTTCAGATTAAAGTTAACAAGCTCACCCAACATGATAGAATTTAAAGAAATGGGTTTATGGGAAGCAGCAAATTATCTGCTAAATCTAACTTTCCCTAAGACGAGAAATTCTGCATTATTTAAAGCTAGATTAATCATTCTTCCTTCTAGACTTTTTCAAGGTGTAGTAAAATCCCTGAAGCTTGAGTGTATCTGGGCATGTGGTGATGAGGAAGCTAAACCATCTCACACATTGTAAATTTTATAGGGACATTAGATAGGCCTATGTTTTGCCCCAATAGATAAATACATTCCCGAGGAGACCAGAACCAACTTCTTCAGGATTTAAAATTATTCATCACATATACAGTAGCTATATTTTGTGTTACTGCAATGAAAGTAAGACAAAACGGTTAAAAATTTTTAAACATTTTCAAAGAATATTTGAAAAGGTTTGTTTCAAATATTCCCTAATACAAACAGAGTACACACACAGAGTACTATGCAAAGGGCCATCACCTGCTTTGTTTTAACAAAGTTTTAATGATCATCCATAATTATTTTGCAGTGTCTGTATTAAGATTCAAATAGAAAATACAGGAAATATGTACACAAAATTTAAACAAACAATTTTCAGAACAAAATAGCTTCTTCAGGCAAAAGCCAGTATTAAATCATCAGTACTAAATATTTGCCACTTCATTCTATGGAAGCTGTTTTTTCTGCTTTTTCCTGTTTTTGAATATTGCATACAAATTTCCTGTATTACCTGGTTGTATTTTAATAAAGAGATTGAGACATATGTGGTCATTATATTATTGCTAAAACAACAAAGTAATAAAATATATTAACTTTATATCTATTATTTTTTAGATTTACATTACCTGGTAATAAATGTATCAATGTAGTATTACAGGAGTGAATTCTATCCAGATAGTCCTTGATTTATGACCACAACTGGGAGTGGGACTTCCATTGCTAAGCAATGCAGTCATTAAGTTTTTAGTGCCTGATTTTATAAAGTTTTTTGCTAAGTTGTTAAGTCTTTAAGTGAATCTGGCTTCCCTCACTTCCTCCATTGAGTTTGCTTGTCAGAAGAACCTTAGGAAGGTTGTAAATATCAGTCACTTGACTCCAGGATGCTGCAACTGTCATACATACATTTTGATCACACAACCATAAGGGTGCTGTGATGACTGTAAGTGTGAGAGTCAATCATAAGTCACATTTTTCGCACTGTTATAACTTTGAGTGGTCATTAAATAAATGGTCCTAAGTGAAGGACTGCCTGTGTCATGTGATTTACATTGTTAATTGCCATAATTTAATTGTATCTATTTGTTTCACTCTGTTTTTATTCTTTTAAATTCAGCTGGACATTGGCTGAATAAATATTATTTTTGTCATTTTGAAGTGTTCCAGGCATAGTGCCTCTGAGTATTTTTTTAATAGGAAAAACAATATAAATGTTAATACAGTAAAATTAAGTAAA